>JAOEHY010002995.1:0-24272 GCA_025447955.1 Psilopsiagon aurifrons | reverse complement strand
GCATTAATAGAGAAAAGGAAAAGTGGAGGTTCAATTTCTGCTTTCAAGGAAACTTTTTCTCTTACATGGCCATAGGTAGTGGAATGTTCTCTCAGCTTGGAAATCTTTGTGGCAGTGGGGTAGCAATTCCCAGATTTACGGAGTAGGTCTAGAAAGGGCTCGAAGCGCAGAAGCTGAAAGTCGGCTATTTCACAGCATCACAGAATGACTGAGTTTGGAAGAGGCTTCCAGAGATCATCTGGTCCAACCGCCTGGCTGCTTGGGACCATGACCAAAGGGTGTTTTGAGTTTCTCCAAGGATGGAAACTCCACAACCTCCTTGGATTACCTGTGCCAGTGCTCAGTCCCCTACATGGTAAAAAAGCAGTTTCCTTCTGTTCAGAAGGACACTCCTGCCCATTGCCTCTGGTCTTGTCAGCGGGCACCATGGCAAAGAGGCTGGCTCCCCTTTGCACAGTCCCTCCTACTTTGTATTTCCAGGCTCAACAGTTCCACCTCTCAGCCTTTCTTCATACAGATGCTCACAGTCAGACACACGCCCTTAGTCATCTTTATGGCCCTTTGCTGGACACTCACCAGTACGATGCTGCCCCAGCACTGGACACAATACTTCGGTGTGCTCTCGCTCGTGCAACTCTTCTACACGAGCGACAGCACACAGCCCCTTACCCGGTGCCGGGGTCCTGGTTCCTCTCTGCCTCCTTGCAGATCGGTGTGATTTCCCAGGTGAACCATACGTTACATCCGAATGAACGCTCCGTGCGCGTTGCGAGCGGCGCCCCGCCGGGCGCACGGCGTCCGTTAACGTCGCATCGCGCGGCGCTGGGCTGCCGGCGCCTGTGAGGCGGGAGGAGCTGCTGTGGCGCAGGGTGAGCGGCCGGAGCCTTGTCCCCTTCCCCCGGAGGATGCGCTGCCGGAGGCGGCGGGGCACCCGCAGCTTCCGGGCTCGGCTCGTCTGCCCGTGCAGCTCCGGTGGTGGGGGTGGTCGGTGCATGTGGGTCTGAGAGCCCTCAGCGCTGATGCATCCCGGGGCGGGCCGGGCCGGTTCGGAGGCATGGGCGGCTTCTCCCCCCCCATATTGACTAGGTCTGAACCTAGGAGCAGTGGTGGTGGCGGTACAGGGGTATCTTGGCCCATGTTTTCATAATAGGACCTCGTGCTGTGCGGGGTAGAGGTACTTTGGCTCACGTTGCTCATTGGAATGGTGACATGACAGATAAGGTTTGGTCTTCATGTGCTACTTACTGATACAAACTTAAATCTGTGTAAGTATCGTAGATTCACAGAATGGTTTCGGTTGGAAGGGTCCTTAAATCTTATCCAGTTCTAACCTGCTGCCATGGGCAGGGACACCTTCCACCAGACCAGGTTGCTCCAAGCCCCGTCCAACCTGGCCTTGAGCACTCTCAGGGATGGGGCAGCCACAGCTTCTCTGGGCAACCTGTGCCAGCACCTCACCACCATCTCAGGGAAGAACTTTCTAAGATCTAATCTAAATCTCCCTTCTGTCAGTTTAAAGCCATTCTCTTTTGTCATGTCAATACAAGTCCTTGTCAAAAGCCCCTCTCCAGATTTCCTGTTGGTCCCTTTAGGCACTGGAAGCTGCTCTAAAGTTTCCCTGGAGCCTTCTCCAGGCTTAACAAGCTCAGCTCTCCCAGCCAAGCTGTCTAAGTGTACTGCATCAAATTACTGTTTTGTTGGGTTTGTTTTTTTTGACTACTAAAGCCAGGTGATGAAATTCTGATTTAAGTCTGAATGCTGTTAATGTGTTCAAAATGCACGAAGAATGCGTTCTGGTAAAAGCAGTTAGTTTGTATTGGCATGGTGGCCTGCATTTTCTGACAGATTCAGAACCTCTTCTAGATTATAAATTCTGCAGTTTTGTGTTAATTGGGTTAATCTTCATTATTATATGTACACGTTGTTTGAGACTATTTCATTCACTTCTAGATAGAAAAACTCTTCAGAAGAATACAAAAATATAAAATTTAATTATCTTCAATGGGGAAAAAAAAAAGCCATTGACAGTCTGTCCATGAGTATGGAGATATCCTTTGACATAATAGACAGTGGGCTTGTGACTGTAATATTTAGTCAAAATAATCCTGTTAATTCTGAAAACTTAAATCTGGAAACTGTAGTAATTCATAATCTCATTGAAGAAGGATTGCGCTCTAGTCAAGACAATAATTTACGCACCGTGAATGTGGAAGAGACTTTGTTAGATCACTTCAAGTATCCACTCACCAATGAAAATCAAGATACAGTAATAGAAGTGGAAGAACAGCCACATGGAAACAGCAGCTGTGATGCGGATCTTGGAAAATACAAGGAATTACATCTTCCAGAAGAAGTTGAACACATGCATTCAGCTTACCTGCCTTCAAATGGTGTCCCCCTTCTTTCTTCTGTAGTCATGCAGGACACAAATCCCACTGTTCCAGCTTCAACCATTTTCTCTCCTGAAGGAGCAGCCAATCAGAATGTCAGAGAGATACCAGTAAGATAAAGTGAAATAGGAATTTTTATGCATTTATGCTTGTTTGTGATCACATGTGGGGAATTGCCACATTAAAATTTATGCAAGAACCAAATAATGTTTAAAGTTAAATTTTTTTACTAGAACAAATTTAGTAGTAAATACAGAAATAAATTTCTAGTTTGTATTGCCAGAAGTAGCATGCAGTTGAACATATTGTTCTGACTTCAGTTCTTTTTTGTCAGTGTTATGAACCATATTTTTAAGTGGCTGGGTAGTTATTTTGCTTATTAAAAGAACCTTATCATGTCACATATATGCCCACTTTGGTTTCGTATACTGCTGTCTGTATTAGCAACTATTAGACAGTTGTACAAAGTACAAATAGAATATTAACTTTTGTTCTTTAGTTCCACAGGTCATCTTAAAATTATAGTCCAAATGAGTTAAAAAGTAACTTATTTGCAGCAGTAAAATGTAGCTGGTAATGTTAAGTCTTCATGGGGAAAGTAGTTTAATAAGAGAGGGGTTTCCTATTGCTTTCAATGTTTGGTAGTTTTTCTGTATAGTTTGAAGTTACGTTTTCTATGTTTGATCTATTACTATCTAGAAAGGTATGCTGCATAAAGCTTCTTGTGATGCTCACAGGACCAAATCCACCTGCTTATTGCAGGCTGCTTCTAAAGGGGCACTGAGATCTCAAGATAACTTCCTTTGTGAAGCTATCTTGCGGTAATTAAGCGTACCCATTGACTTTTTTTTTCCACATAAATATTTTGACAGCAGTGCTCTTCTGAGATTCCAAAATGAAAAGCACTAAAAAACTCCAAAAATCACTCTGTTGAAAATCAGATCTGATTTTCCCTTGCAGTATTCTACTACACACAGCAGGGCTGCCTGTGAAGAAAAAATTCTGTCACAGAAATCATTGCCACCGAGCCCAGTGTGTTTCCTAGTGGTGTTTCATCCTGAGGTGGTTGAGGTTTGCTGTGATAGTTACCTTACATGTTCTGGTTTTCTTTTTGATTTCAGGTTACTTTATAGTTTGAAAGTATCTCTGGCTTGGAAGGTTTTTTACACACAATAATACACAGCACTCAATATTCTCAGTAGTTTTATAATCGAGACCTTCAATCTTTTGAAATATTATTAAGATACAAAAGACTGGTGGAATCCTCTAGAAAATAAAGATGTGATAAGGAATAACAGTTGCTTTCTTCAAAGTTAAGTTGAAGATAGGGAAAATTTGTTAGTCTCTGTACAAGGAGCTGAAAATGAAATTTAGAAAAAGAATCTTTCTGAGCAGCTCTCTTTCTAGTATGCTTACAGTTCATCATACTAAATCTGCAGGTTTCCTTAATCTGCCCTGTTTCTTGAAGGATTAGAACAAAATTCTACGAGATTATAAATAATTTTATTGAAAGCAAGGAATTTGATTGCTTGTTTCAATGCTGTTTGCTTGCCCTCCTAAACTGCTGTCCATATGAAGAGGAAGCACAGCACACACAAATAGAGAGCAGATTTCCCAGTCTGAACAATCTCAATTCTAATTTGAAACTAGAAAATAGTTGATTTCCATCTTTGTTCCATTTTCTGTTAATTTGGTTTGATTTTGAAAATACACTCTAGGTATTTAGTGTGATGCTATTATAGTTACAAACATTAGATCGAAACCCTAACTGTATTTTGAGCAGAAAAGGCAGAAATAATATTCTAAGTTTAAAATGGTAATGCTCAGTGGGCTGCAACATTTATGTGCTTAATTATGTAATGAAAATCTAAATAACTCACAATTTCCAAGGTAACTTTAAGGCAGATTTTTGTTTATTCATTTTGCTTTTCAAAAATGAATCATTTAATACATAAAATAGTTAGAAATAAAACATTCTTTTCTTCAGGTGTTCAGATCATTCATACCTCCAGTTGCAGGTGAGAATAAAAGTATTTGTTCCAACCAATTTGAAGGAATCCAAAACAGTACTATGCAGTTACAAAATTTGTCAAATTCCTTAAATGGTAAGTTCCCAAAGTGACTGGGAAGGACTTCTTTTTTTTCCCTCCTCTTATAAGCTTAGGGAAGGATTTAAACAGTTAAATATATTAATTGTGGGATTTGGCAAATCATAGCATGAGCCTTTCTGATAATGGAGATATAACTAAGATGTTTGAAAGGAGAATGGACCACTGTTCGATCATGTTGCTCCAACCACTTAGTTCAGCCTTCCTTTTAATTTTCTCTTTCTGTCCAATTCCTTCAGGTGACTGTGAAGAATATATTCCTTCTTGCAGGACATTTTTTATTTTTTATTCAGTTGAACCGTGTTTTCATTTCCCTTTGAAGTTTGACCAGGGTTTATGAAAGTTGGGTGGTTTGTACTGACGCTGCTGATGACCTTAAGCTTGTGGGCGGGTGTTTGGTATATTCTGCCCATATCCTGTTCACTGTCCTGCTCAGTTCACTGACTGCTAGGCTTGATCTTACAAGGTAGTTTATCTTGAAGCTAAATAAATTCTACAAAATGATCACAATAAACCTTTTAAAGACATCAAAAAGACCCAGAATGAAGTCTGGTTTTCCCAACAAGCCTGTTACAAAAGAATATTAAATGTCTTTTACAAGATTGTGATGTAGTGGCACCAGAATCTCTTTCATTGATCCTGTAAAGGAGCTCTTGGTATAAAACACTGATCTTTTTATAAACAAAACATGCTTTATTTTATGTACTAGAATCTGCGAGTGGTGTTTATGGCTTACCTCAGACTAGTGCTTCTGTCTATGATGAAATAGTAAGTATGCATGCAAGTTTTTATTATTATTGGAAGGATATGTCCAAGTGTTGAATATCTAAAATGTGATTTATTCTATGTACCAGAGGGTAAAATGTTCTTTCAAACACTGTCTTATCTGATCTGTTCAGAAAAGAGAGGGAAAGAAAAATGTTGCTCTGTAGATTTCCAACACTGCTACATTGTGGAGGAAGGAAGAGCAGCATCTGGAATTTTCTTCTTTTTCTATTCCTGCTGGCTCCTCCTGTTAGCCATCTGCACATTCTCATTCCAGTTAAGGCCAGTTGCTGGGGGTGTGTGTGTATGGACTTCTCGTAAGGCCACCTAAACACAGTGAGACTCCACCAAGTACCCCTGGACAGCTGATTAGTATTTGAGCCTTTATCTCATGTGCAGTGCATATGGAGGAACAGAGCTAAGGTTGAAAATCTGGCTTTTACGTTTACGTTCCTGGCCTATGGAGAGGTAGAATCAGAGAATGGGTTGGATCAGTTTGTGTTGGAAGGAACCTTCAAAGGTCATCTAGTCCAGCCCCCTGCAACGAGCAGGGACATCTTCAACTGGATCAGGTTGCCCAGAATCATGTCCAGCCTGGCCTTTCAAAATGTCTCCAGGGATGGCACATCTACCACTTCTCTGGGCAATCTATGCCAGTATTTTACTATCCTCATTATAAAAAATTCTTCCTCATGTTCAGCCTGAATCTTCCCTCTTTTAGTTTAAAACCATCATCCCTTGTCCTATCGCAACAGGGCCTGCTAAAAAGTCTCTCCCCACCTTTCTTACGGGCCCCTTTAAAGTACTTAGAGGCTTCATACCTTTCTTGTACTGAGGACTCCAGAGCTGGACACAGTACTCCAGGTGGGGTCTCACCAGCAGAGCGGAGTAGAAGGGCAGAACGTTCTTTGCAACTTAGACTCTTAAAATGCTTGAATTTTTCAGATGTATTTTCATTGATGCATGCAAGACAAACTTGAGAAATTCAGGTGTTTCATGAAAGGGAGATTTCTGAAATGCCATGACATACAGTAGTTCATCACCATAACAGAAGTTCATTTTAGAGTATAGGTGTAACTGAATTTGCAGTCTGGTCTCAGATGACTACCTCTTGCTTAGACTAATACCCAATGATCCCCAGTCAAGTTATATAATTCAAGATTAATTTTTGTTTTGCATAATTTGCTGTGACTATTGCCTAACTTCTCCAAGTCAGTTTAGAAATCTATTGATGCTTCATGATGTTGGAGAAACTGAATGCCATTGCTACTGTGAAGTATGCTACTATTCATTGTTATTCTTCAGGAATATCTTTACTTGAAATATAGCCAAAAGTCATTCTTCTATTGACATGTAAGTTAACTATTCTCAGTATTATATTTTAATACAATCCTCACTTTGAAACTTATTATTTCTGCAGATAAATTTTAAAATTTGTTGTATTTGCTTGGAATTTAAAGTAGATTTTAAAGCGTGCCTATTAAGTGTTAAAACTTTATATTTCAGCATGAGATAAGAAAGGCAGTTAGTAGTGTTAGTGAGAATCAACAAGACAGAGCAATTTTTCAGAGTTCAAAAGTTGACGACTCTGGCTGCAAGTTATTAGCATTGCACAATATAACAGAGGAATCCAGATGTTCACCCAGAAATGATTGCAACTCTGTGGTAATTATATCCTGTAATTGATAGCAAAACTGCATGCTAGAGAAAATTAACTTCAGGAAGACACACTTAGTAAATGTGGTATCAAGAATAATAAGGCAGTCCCTTTCTTGGATTCAGAGTCTATATTTTATCTCGTTATAGTGCTACTTTATATAGATGTTGTTTTCTATTTGACAGCTGGAAACAAAGAACCCAGTGTGAAGTTTACTTCAGCCAAAAGAAAAGTTATATTTAAAATTATGGCTAAATTAATTTAATGAAACATAAACAATTTCAATGGCATGTTCTGGTTACAGAATTGATCCCGCAGCCAGCTCTAGTAAATAGCTAGAATAAGCTTTGTAAAGCCCCATGGAGCAATTTAGAGAATCAAGAGTCTGTGTCGCTTAGGCTGAAGAGCTACAGCATTAGATCTCAATAGCTGCTTCAAAAAATAAACTGAAATTAAGGGCCAAAAAGCAAACATCTAATGTCATAATGATCTATTTGTTTGAGAGATTCCAGTCTGTGATTATGCAGCTTTGTAAGACAGCTGGTACTCTTAGGAAAACCTTTTTGGCTTAGAATTACAGTTTTTAGATGAAAGCTAATCATAGTTATTCGTTCCAGGTTATCTGCCAGCTGGAAGGAGGTACTCAAACACTCTGTATGAACAATTGTGGCGCACAAGAACTAAAACCAGTCCATCTAATTTCAGAATATCAGAACCAACATAATTATGTTCAATCAGGTATAATAAAAATTAAAATTATCTTTGGCCTTGCAGATCGTATGTTAATGTGCAACTGAATGTGTTTATATTCTTAAGCAGCAACAGCAGGACATGAGTCAAAGATAAAGTAGCTATCACCAGTTGTTATTTTACTTTACTTTGCAACTAAAAAATTGCCAAGCACTTCAGTGTGATAAAAAATATGTAAAGGATATGTTGAATTTATGGAAAGTTATTAATATACAGATTACTTCCCATTTAAAGCGCATTTAGCATTAACACTGGCGTACGTTTGCATTTACCGTAATTTGCCACCGTGTGTCACTGTTTCCTTATAAACGAGGGGCAGCGTTGAGGGCTATGGGTCTATTTTAGCCTTGGGATTCAGAATGTCTCACTAATATTTACATAATTACGTGAACTTGAAATACCATCTATTTATAAAGAAAGTAATTTAATGAGAAGTACTTAAAGGTACTTAAATTTAGTTGCACAATTTAATCCTAGCAGCCACAAAGTATTTGCTTGTAGTTTAAATAAGTATTTTTTTACACAAATACAGCTTTCTCAAACACATTAATAATATTGTTTATTTCGTTATGTATTATTATAACTTTATTACAGGGTTGCACTTTGGTGGCAATGAGAAAACAAAGTTTTTTAATAGCACCATGCAAGCACAGGTATTGCTGCTTTCAATATCAATAGGTGCTGAGTGTGAGCATTTCTCAGCAGATGTTCTAGTTATGGAGCCTATTTACTTATGTTTGCCAGAAGACATCAGAAGAGTAAACCAGGCACATGCAAGTCAAAGCTCATGTTCCTTTATAAAATCCAAAGTCTCATTCATTAACTGTAATGGTAAGGAAGAAAAAGCTGAGGAGGAGTCCACTGACCTATGTTTTTTAGTTTTTATTTGCTTGAGCTTCCTTTGGTTTAATCATCTTCACATCAGGTAAAAGAATTTGGTCCAGAAATATAACTTTTGCATTTTCTTTCTTTATTTGGGAAGGAGGTAAGTACATGTATAAGATTCATCTTGTAATCTTACTATTACTGGTGGTTTTTTTCTGCAAAAGCTAGGATGTTATATGCAAGTGTTCACTAGGACTTACTCTAGGACAAAGACTTACTCTTACCGCAGTATTTTCTCCATAGGTTTTTAGTAATTTCTTTTTCCATAAGATAAAGACCTCTGTTCCAGATGGTCTCTCAGAACTCTGCAAATTTGTAAAAAAAGAGCTGAGGATAAATTTATTTTAATTGTTTCTGATATTCTTCTTATCAAAATATTTTAAGTCTATGGCATTTGAATTTAAATTCATTTGATGTCATAGAGTAAAAACAGCCTGTGATCAAATTCCTTGCCAAAAAATTGTTGGTGGTTGGTCTATCAGAGGTGGTTTTGTGTGGTCGCAATTTTATTCTTGGGTTGGTTTTTTTGTAATGAAAAAAACATTTCTGGAGAGAAAACTTCTAGGTTCTTCATTGACACTGTTTATTGTAGAAGAAGTTTGGGTTCAGAGCTATGCTAACAGAAGGGGTACAGCCTCAGGTGATTTTTTTAAGTAACAAAATAAGTTGAAGATACCAATTTACATGTGTGCTTACTTAAAAAAAATTGTATGCATAAATGAAATTGTATACACCATGGGTAGTTCTTCAGGTAAGGGTCTTCTTTTCAGATGTGGACTATCCTGTAACAGCTGTACTGGGGCAAATTTCTCCTCTTCTGGGTGAACTGGTTCTAAATGAGCAAAAGGTAAGGAAGCTCTGTCCTTTAGGCTTGTCAATTTCCCTGTACACTCTTTTGCCTTTTCTTAAAATGGGTTGTTAAGTCTATGTTGGGAAGTAATAATTGTATGCATTTCATAAAGACAGTTTAGCTACTTTGCTTCTGCACTCAGTACACTTTCTGCATATAAAGTTTCTGATTTCAACATTTTCTAGAATATCAGAATTAAAAATATAGTTTTCCATAAGAAAACCAAATTTATTTCAGTTCTGAAACCTTGATTTTGGTATAATACAGAATATGTTTTTTCTAATAAACTTTTTAAGATTCTTTGGGGGTGAAAGAAAACACAGTGACTTTTACCAGAAGGGGACTATTTCCTTCCAGTAGGTTCTTTTTACACTCTTTTCTCCTGACTAGGATTTAACAGTCATTAAGTCTCTATAATTTTTTGTTGATTTAAATTGAACAGAAGACTAAAAATCTTTGCAGATGTTTGGCTTCTCATGTGTTACTTCCAACAGAGCTGGCAGCAAGTGTCACTGCAATTTTTTATTAACTTCCTGTTTGTGTGAAGTGAAGATGTGGTATTGGTACAAACACAGCAAATGGTTTGTGGATAGCAGACACTATTATAAAAAAAGGAAGAAAAAGCTCAAGGGTCAGACCTGGGGAGTTTTTAATCCCTAGAGGCAGTATGTGTGCAAATAGGTGCCTAAACATTCTGGAGCAGTGATGTAGTCAAGCTTGTCATTCTTCTCTAGCTTTATCTCAAATTAGTTGTTTCCTAGAGATCTTCTCTTGCTTTAGATATATTAATTTTCCTCTTCTTTATGGTAAGGTAGATTAGTCATCTATTTACAGTTATTCACTCTTCCTCTGTTATTGGTAGTACCAGCATAATCCTAATTGTTCTTCCCTTGTCTTTCTACATAACCAGGCCCTTATTAATCATATGTCTGAAGAAACAACAGATCTGTAGTGTATTTTCTTGGTCTGTGAGCTGATTATTTTTTTTTAATATTGCTTAATCTTCTACCAGTTAGATGTCATATTGCAGATCAACCTAATGTAAATCGTCAGTTTTACGACGATTTCAATTTTCAATTGAAACTACCCAGTTTCAATTGACTACTGGAATTAAAAGCAACTAAACCTAGAATTATCAATAAATTGAAACTAGCATGCCAACGCTGCAGCACTGAAAGCTGTTCTTGGTTCTTTGCATTGGTAGAATTGGGATTCCTGACATACTGAATGGTTTCCAGGAAGAGATGCATGCGGTTTTCATGGCTTTTTACTTCTACTTGTTTTTATTAGGAGCCTTGACATTCACATTATCTCTGCAGCATTTTCTTTTGTGTTACTTCTTCTGTTAACTTTCAAAAGTATATTTTTTTTACATAATATAATCAGGATACATGCATTTTATCTTGAACAGTTTGAAAATATACCTTTGCAACCAGTAGCTAGCACTGCCACATTCGATCTAGAATCAGATCTGCATGGGCTCGTGAAAATGACTTCAGAGGGGTAAGATTCATGAAACATCTTACATCCAAAATGACTTGTATTTTAAAGTGGCAGTGACATTTTCAGGTTGCATAGCTGCTTCTCTCTTGTCACAGAAATGCAATTCTGTAGGAGTGCTTTCTCTATGTATCGTGTTAGTCATGATGCCAGATGCTGGTGGTCCAGACTATGTAGGAGGGTTTCAGGTTATGTTTCCAAATCTAATCAGCAAGTGTTTAGCCTATATTTCCAACATTAATGGAATTCTTTTCATAATATTTAATTGTGGATCATTTTTAAATAAGATTCAAGTCCAAAGTGAAAGGTGAGAGAGCTTTGCAGTTGCACAACAGGTAGCTGTGGTGGATAGCAGGAAATTATGGGTTGCTTATTCTCTTTTTCTCATGTACTCTCTGAGGCCACACTTGTTAAGTAGCACCAATACTGGTGTAAAAAATAAAATCAGTATTTATTGTTTCAAAACTATAGAATAACTAGTTTTCATTGTAGTTGTATTTAAGTTTTTTTTCTAATTTATTTCCTTTTCCTACCTCTTTAGCTTACCTTTTGGTTCAGGGGTTACAAAGTCTAAGAAGCCATGTAACTGCACAAGATCTCAGTGTCTTAAATTGTAAGTAGTAATTTTTCTATTTAGTAAATGCTTATAACAGTGCATGATGAAAGGACAAACCTATAAATGTGTGCTTTAAAATGAACAGTAATGTCATGTCAAAAATTAGTAATCTGAAACTGAGTTAGAAAGATCCCCATTTGATGTAAACTAGTGTCACACAAGCTCAGAATTTGGTGCAGCGGTGTAGATGACTGCTTATAATCCAAATTATGAAACTTAAAAGAGAAGCTAGAAGAATTGTTCAGAGCGTATCTGGAAAATCCTATGTAGGCTGCAAATGCTATATACTAAAATGGATTTTCTCTTTCTTGCTGCTGCTTTTGTACATAAATAATATGCACAAAGACGTACAAATGATAATTAAAGGTTGATTCATTGATGAAGTAGGTATATTTTACAAAATGTAAAATTGAAAGAGAGAGCAGCTCTTTGTCTAGGTTTGGATGTGTTTAAAGTTCAGAAGAAGGAGCATTTTTCATTCGTAGAAACTGAACCTTCTGTCTAGAAGTAGAATTTAAATATTTACACTTAAACCAGTTAAGATTTTAATTTCTTATGTTATTTTATGTGTTAATCATAGATATTGTGATTGCTTTGGCAATGGTGATTTTTGCAACAACTGCAACTGCAAGAACTGTTACAACAATCAGCTTCATGAAACTGAGAGATTTAAAGCCATTAAGGTGAAAAAAAAGAGTACAGTACACATTGGTGTCAGCTTTATGTATAAAAAATACCGCGGTATTGTTTTTTCCAGTAGTTACAGTATTTGAACTATGTTATTTTTAATCTAAGTAAAGCAAAATGTTGTCTCTATTATTCTTACATAAAGAAATTTAGGGATTTTTTTCCTTTTTTTATAGAACTTCTGATACTTTGGGTTAAACATAATAATATGTTAGATGAATAAAATTTTTTATTCAAGTCCAAATTTAATTTCAGAAGTTTGTTTTCATTTGAAGGAAAATTTATTGTATCCCAAAATCACACAGTAAGAAAACTAATTATTACTCTCCAAATAATTATTCTCATTGGTAGATCTTCTACAGCTGTCTGTGTTAGTCTTTCTGGTTGACCCATGTCAAGTTGGCTCTGCTGGTAGCAACACTGAACCCTGCACTAGTGAGAAGCAGATTGGTTCTACATTTGGAGACTGATGGAGTGGAACAAAGAATAATATGTGGGCTAATTTTTGTGTGTATATCAAACGGCGCAATTGGGCAATTACTTAATCTAATGAGCGTGTTATGTTTTGTATGTGTTGAAGTGATAATGAGAAGTATTCTTTTACGGCTGACGCTTGAAGAACATATGAACAGCTTTATGCTTCTTGTATACAACTCTCCAGAATAATTTTTGTATCATTCACATAATTTTGAGATAGTACAGGACATTGTTCTAATTAGAGTTAGACTTTGCCACATCCAACCAGTCAAAGCCACAGCAGGTTTTGCTGTCAATAACTAGTTTTCAAATCAGATGCTCATCTGCAATTCAGCTGATGGGGTTGTTGGTGTCCAAGCACTCCTTTCACTGCTGTAGATGTCATCTTGTAAAGCATGATAGATCTGTGTCACTGGTGAAAGCCTATCTGTACCATCCATAAATATTGCACATAAAGGGTGTATAACCTCATTACCTGCCCTTTAGTAGCCCATGGCATTGAGAAGTCTTGGTACATGACCTGCTGCCCCAGTCCAATGCTGATGTGAGTGAATGGTCTTTGTATTGGGTCATTAATAAAAGAAGATATATTTAAAGCTTCTGAGATGTATGTAACTATGTATGCAAGGGTTCTTTATTCACTGAGAACTTCTTATTTCTGGTGAAAGTGGCATCAGCAGTGAAAGAAAAACAGTCGCAAAAGAACAGTAGATTGGTCATTTAGGTTGTGCCATAAAAACAATATAAGTTTCTTCCTGTGGTAGAGGCAGGCTGGCTTAGTGTTGTGGAATCTTTGGTTCCTGCTCTCACATGCCATGAAGACTCCTTTATCCAAGGGCTTTATATCACCAATAATGACAGTGGAAAGTAAGAAATATTTGTTAAACATTGTGGCACAGTCATTCAGGTGTCTGAAAACATTTCTTTGAATTCCTTGTAATCTAGCAAATTTTGTTTCAGGCATGTCTTGATAGAAACCCAGCAGCTTTCTTGCCAACGATTGAGAAAAGGAAACTAAGAGAAATTAAACCTCACCATAACAAAGGATGCAATTGCAAGCGCTCAGAATGCCTCAAGAATTACTGTGAGTGCTTCGAGGTGCGTCAGGTGAACTTGCCTCTCACCAGTTACTTCCTTAACTTTGTATTCTGTAACTAGCAGTTGCTAAAATGAATTATTTCTTTCTTTGCATTTTTCATCACAATACTTTCTGTATAAAAGAGGCACCATCTTTTTCTTGTCATGTCTTTAAAGAAGTGTATCTGGCTGAAGTTGATCAGCTAAAATTCTCAGTTTCAGGAGCTCTCAATCAATGCCTTGCTCCAAAAGAAATGAGCAATGGTTTTCTGCTAATCCTGGTATTTTCTTTGCATCCATTATATTTTGTTATCTTGCAGAATTATGCACAAGTTGATTGGATGACTGATTGTCCATGTACAGAACATCAATCTCCACAGAGAATCCATGATAAAAAAAAACTGTCTTGCTTCCTTACTGTATTGATACTGATGGTCTTGATCTGGGTGTATCTGAAAGTAGAGCATCTAAAATAAGTCCCTGGTAGTATAGCTGCAATGGTTGCTTGAATCTATGTTTAGTTTAAGATTTATGCAATTTTTATTCTAAGTGCTTTTTATTTGCCAGGCTAAAATTATGTGTTCCTCTATTTGCAAATGTATTGGTTGCAAAAATTATGAAGAAACTCCAGATGAAGAAACCCAGTCAAATGTGCTAAACTACATGGACTTTGGAAATAATGAAGAAAATAGCGCAGTTTTAACATCAGCTTTCAAAACGTTACCCAAATCGAAGAAAGGCAGGTGATTATTTGGAAATAGCAATACATAATTCATTGGTCTGACTTCATTTATTTTTTGTAGCCATTTTTATTATCATATAAGAAATAGTGACAGATGGCCTATATACAAAAAGATCACGTAACATTTACCATCTTGTTTCTATAAATAAAAACATTATCTAAAGGAGTGGTTTTAAGTAGATAGTAACTTTAAGTAGATAGCATTCAGAGTTTGAGGATATCTGTATTAGTTCTGCTTACAAAACAGCAGTTATTTATGTATTTATCACACATTTAATTTTCTGAACTTCTTTCTTCCTTAGCTACTTTAGTTTTCCTTCAGTTTCTCTGTTCTTAAATTTTTCTGTGTTCAAGCATTCATTTCTAACAAAACCTTGCCCAAAGAAGTACTAAGAAAATTGTTAATATTTCTCTGATGTTCAGTTAATAAGCATGCTTAAATCGCTGCTTCTCTCCATCTCTTCTTCTTTTCATCCACCTCCTATCAATTTTATTTGTTGGCAATTTTAATTGTAAAATATTCTAAGAAAGCCTGATGTTACTAATGCTTTCTAACACAGCTGTAGCCTAATTTCTTTTTTTGGTTAGTTTATAGTCATTTGCCTAATAAACAGAAGCACCTGTTAATGACAAAATTAATTAAACCAACTTGTAATTGATTTTTGGGAGCTTTACTCCAGGCTCTAAAACTTCCAGTTTGCATACATAATTTTATTTGCTTCTTTGCATTAACCATCACCTTGAAATTCTTACTTTAATTCCATTTTAAAAAATACTTTCTGATGATCTAGTTTTAAAATACTTCAATAATTTCTCTTCTTGGTAGTGTATTGATGGGGAAGATGGTGCCAAATTATGCCTTTGCTTGAATCACACAGTGAAATTCCTACAAAGATGCATCTTATATCAACTACTGCAGCTACTCTTATTCAGCTCTGTGCATTCCAACTGTTAACTGAGTTTTGTAGTCTGCCCTTTAAATTATTTTGTGTATTTTAAATGGAGATATTTCATATTTCATACATTTTCTTTTTCCCTGTCAGGCAACCACCTGTATGTATATCTAGGGAAGAAGTAAAAGCAGTGTGTGCTTGTCTCCTGCTGCAAGCTCAAGAAGCAGAAGAACGAGGTTACTCTGTCTGTCTAGCTGAGCAGATGATCATGGAGGAATTTGGGAGATGTTTATCCCAGATCCTGCATGCATGATTAAAATTTAAAGGACTGAAAGTTGAATAATTTTCAATGTATTATAAAGCCAAGAAGTAATAATATTGTTATGTTGCCACAGTCCCCATAATTTTGCTACTTAATGATCTTACTTTGACCTTTTGTGAGAATAATTTCATTGACTTCAGCTGAATTCTTTTTGAATTATGCTGGTGTAAGTGAAATCAGCATTGCATCCAGCATTATTCTGAATAACTTACATGCTGTTGAAAGTTTATTATATTTTTTACTAAAACCGGTTTTCTCTGTAGTTAGGACCTTCTGAGCTTATTCTTCAGTCTTTACCCAGACTCTTACTTAAATTAATTTTATTTTATTTGATGTTTATGCAAGTAGAGATAAGGCAGAAATTTAAGTAAGAATTCGGTATCTTAGGTGGATTATTTTATGATGTGTGAAACAATTTTATTTCTGGTGGTAGTAGCCAAATCTGCTAAGTTTAGCTTTGGGTCTTCTTTGTTTTGGCAACTTATTTTTGCTGTCTGCAAATGCATTATTTTTGGAAAACAGGGCAATGTTATCAGTAGATTTAGTATTTATTGTAAGAAAAAACCCCACACCAGATTTTGCTCAACATTAAATCTGTAAGACAGATGAGTCTCATAAAGAATAGCAAGTAAATTGCCTCTGTTTTACTACTACTGTAAAGTACAAGAGTTTGTAATGGGAAAATCTTTCATGTACCTACCATTTAGCACTGAAATGTGCTGAAGCCTACATTTGCAATCTGGTTTCCCTTAAAGCTTGCAATACCTTTTCTTAATTATTCATTTTTCTCATGTAGACATTTTCTTTGTAACATTTCTTCCTCTTCTCATTTTATTTTCTTTGACAGGAGTAAGCTATTTGCTGCCATGTTTCTGGAAAAGAGAAAAAAGTCATTTAAGTGAATTGGCAGATTATATAGAAACGAATGCTCTTTGTTTTTAGACATTTTATGTTAAGTTGGCAGTGTCTGCTTGGATATTGTTGTCATTTATGCTTAAATAAATAAAGATATTCTCCATGTTATGTTGATTCATGGAAAATTGGTGAGACTACATGGTATTTCAAATTTTTATTTAATAAGAGGGAGGGCTTTTTTAGTACTGGTAGTTGATACGTGAATGTCTTGCGTTCTGTATCTTTGTTTTTAACAACTGCTGCTTGAGATCCCCGAAAGTCAGAGAAAATGAATTCTTAAAGTCCTCAATAAGTGATATGGCACCATTTGTACACTTCACCCCATCCTGGACCCATCAGTTCCAAAGATGATTTCTCCTGGTTTTGGAATTAATACTTACATAAAAACGTTGTCTTTAAAAGTATTTGTCCTGTGATATAATTACTAGGAAGTCTTAAATCAGAAGGGCACATTAGGGCTGTAGAGTCAATAGACAATCCATGAGGAAGCAAAGCATGAAGAAAGGAAGAAAGTAGCCTATATTGCTAAATCATGCCTTGAAATCAAATCTCAGAAATCAACTCACTAAAATTTCCATTGGTGTTGAGGTTCAGTAGAGTTAACACTAGTAAACAAGAAAATAGGATTAGGACAAGTGACATAAATCTGGATGAAAAATACCAATTTGAAATAGAAATGCAAAATAAAATTAAAGATTATTGGGAGGAGTAGAAAAAGAAAATACATTGTAAGAAGAACTGTTAGAATCCTTAAAAAACTGAAGTTAGTGTAATACAGGCTCATCTTCAGATGCATCTTCAGTTGAATACACACAGCGGGAGCCAATACCATAATATAAAATGGCAAGTTATTAAGCCCAAAAGAGAAATGAGCTCAAATATGGGGAAAAAAACAATTAGGGAGAAAAATATCAAGATTTTGACAAGTTAATTGGGTGGAAAATAATAAAGTAAAAAAATCGCAGGGAAAATTTAAAGGAAAAAGTACAGAGAATTAAAATGGAATTAGAGAGGGAAAAAGAAGAAAATTCTATTGCCAAAAGTAAATGGTAGGAGAGCAGGGGAGAAATTCAAATAACGTAGCACGGGAAATAAATGAAGAAATGATCTACAGGTTTGAGTGACATCCCTAGGCTCTCATCTCTGATAGACATGGTGTATAGTGCTGAGACCTTCACTCAGAGTGTCAACTAAGAATCTTTGAGGGAAGTTTTCTGCATTTTCTGCATGAATTTTGAAGTCACTGTATAAATTAAACAGGCATAAATGAAGTTAATATTAATTTGCTAATAAAAAAAATACAAGGCACAAGAATGTGTTAGAGTTTACACTGATGCAATAAGAACCAACTAGTAGATGTAAAAAGCTGAAATTAATTATCTTTTTCATTATGCGTCAGTAAAACCAATCTGATTTGATATTTTTATATTACAGATGCTATAAACTTCTTCTCTAAAAACACTCCCAGGCTGTGTGGTGACTAGGATTTAGTTATATTCTGATAACAAAAGATAAATGCAAAGCAGAAGTTGATAATACATAATCTAACCATTCATTGATTTCATATAGCTATGGAAAAGCTTAATACTTTTCTAGAGAATATTAGAAATAGTAGTTTTAGTAGAGAGTGAAAAATGAATTATTTTATAAAATACTGCTAAATCTTCATTTGGAACACTCTGTACTGTTTTGGTCATCTGTGTTCAAGAAATATAAACTTAATTTGGAACAGATGCAGTTCTTGGAAAGGCTCCTGAGGTGAATGAGAGAATGGAATATCTGACTTTAAATGGAGAGAACAAGGGAGTTTGATTTATTCTAGATAAATAAAGCCTGAAAGGAGATATGATTCCTCTTTATAAATAAATTCAGGGTGTAAATACTGAAAAGGGATAAAAACTGTTGAGGATGATATTTATCACTTGAATTCTGAATGGAAGGTAAGTTTTCCTAACCATTCAAAGAGTAAAGTTCTGAAAGGGTCTTCCAGATAGGATAATGTGAGCTGTGAACCTAACCTAATTAAAATGGATCTTCAAAAAACTACATAATTAATCAGATGTCATGGAGACAATAAATTACGTCTGCAGTACAAGCCTTTGGGTGTCTATATATTAGCATATTCAAGAAATTTTGAAAGGAAAACCAGTAGATTATGCCATATATCCATTGCATGAATCTCATTCTTTGGCTTTTTCTAGTCACCTATGGCACACAGAAAAATATTTCTTCTCCTTGATATCTCATTCTTAGACTCCTTAAGTACTGAACACTCACAGATGCTGAGGCAAACTGCAGGCATGTTTGCTCACTTTCTTAGAGATATTAAATTCACCTGTTTAAATGCTCAGGCTTGCATTGATCAGACTTACTTCAGAATTATGAAAGAAGTTTTTTTGGAATTTGGAGTTATTTTGGGATCCTCTGTGAGTGTCATCTATGTATTTAATATTCTGACAATTCAAAGGTTTCTTTCTGTAGCGTGGTGCTGGTTTGAGCCACTTGATTCACATGTGAAATATACAAGAAAGTGTGGGAGGTGTTTGGGGAACATGAAGTACATGTTCTCTAGTGCCTTCTAAACTGTACACATTGCTTATCGTCAACAATGGGCTTTGGGTTTGAAGATCTAACCCTGTGTAACTAAATTCCACACTGGTTTTCCTTTAGTTTAGAGCTCAGTCCAGAACCCATCCACACTCTTACATTTTTAAGTATATACATATAATTTAAAGTTTATATACTTCAGGAGTCAGGCATTTAGAAAAAGCAAGGGATATTAAACCCTGAGCAGGTACCAAGAAGAGTGGGGCCCTGATTCCATCTGGAGCCTCTACTACAACATAAATTGTTAAAAATACTGCTCATATGTTCGAGAAAAGAAGAGGCATGTAGTGAATTTGCAAAACCCAGTAGCCATCTTATAAGCATACCTCAAAATAATGCTTTTCTAAGTCTTCATTATAGTGTGGATATTTGCCATTCAGTATTACCCACTTCAGAGACCAAATGTGACTCATTATTAAATTACTTCAATCTGAGCTGATGTAGAAGCACCCTTGACACATTGCTTTGTGAGCCATTTCTTCAGAATAATTGCATTAGTAATAGCCGATTACACAGCAATCTTATGTTCCTACAAAATTAAGGTAATTACTGTAGCTAGAAACACATCCCCCTGTATTCTGTCCTAGCAAGGAAGCTGGTAAAAGGCAACGTAACTGTCTTTTCAATTCTTCAATTCTTTCTAATAAGAGAAACATTAAGGTATAATTACATTGTTGCTGTGGTGTAGGAGAAGTTTTCATATCTGAAAGAGCATGGAAACAAAATTATATCTGGAAGATACAAATTCCTAGTCCATAAAGGAGAAAAAAGGATCTTTTGCATTTAGGTTCCTTAACAAATGTGGAGGAAATGTATTAGAAATACATGAACAAGTTTGTGTTCTGTACTTTGGAAGTAGTAATGTCTGTCATTGGAATAGATTTATTATGCAAAAGGTGATTTTTCTTTTGAACTGGATTGCCCAGAGAAGCTGATACGAATATTTTTTTTTCTTACTGGAGTGAATAGGTATTAATTTGTTCATATGGCAAACCTTCTGAATACTAGTGTCAGCTTCTAATGAGTCTGCATGCTGTGGAACTTAATTGGTGTTTTAATTTTCACCTTTCCTTGTGTCTTTGAGGAAAACCTGGCATTTCACATTTTGTTTAATGCATTATGTTTAATATAACAGCTGAAGAAGAGCAGATAGGCCATTCCCTGAGAACTTAGCTAAATAATTCAATGCTAAATAGTCTAAAAGGGATACTGAAAAGCCAATCTCTTCACAGGTATTATGGGTGTCAAAATTCATAGGCAGAGAGTGCCACTAGGTCATTTGAGAGTGGCAGCTTGTGTTTGGGTGTGGGCTGATGAAAGTGTGTTCCATGACAAAAGTACTCCTTGAGGTTTTACTTTCTTTGCCGCTAATGTGCCACGTTTTAATTGCTGACTGCAAGCTGATGGCTCTGCTGTTGAAAAGAAATATTCACTTATGAATAGTTCTTGCAATATATGATACACAGAACTGATAAGGATAACATGCTCCAAATTGCTTTAATTACAGAGGTAAAGCCCAGCAAGTGAGTATGGATTGTTTAATTAACATACTAGAATATGAGAAAAGTGTCAGATTAAGTAAGTATCTCAGCAAATGTTATATATAGTTTCCATTTATTTATAATAGTGAAGTGGCTCCTTTAGAATGTCTAGAAATAAAAATTATTATGGGATCATATGTAAGTTAAAACACAGTAATGTCATAACTGCTGCATGTGGAATTCAGTCTATCTTGCATTTTTATTTTTCTGCTAGAAGACCTGATAAAAGAGGAAAGGTAAAAAAAGATAAAGATGAGGGGAGTACAGGAATATCTTCCTCCCAAAATGCCACAGGTGTTGTATAGCTGATATTCTGAAAATTAAGAACTTATTGATTCCAAAGCTTTTCTGCCCATGTCTAGTGGCAATTTGAATTCAGAAAATTTGTAAGAAAAAAGCAATATCCATGAGGGAAACTTTGATTCATTTTAACTAATTAGAATCATTTGCAGAGTTCCAGGAGTTGGGGTATAGACAATAAACTTAAGTAGGCTGCCCCAGTTCTATTGCATAGGAGATAATTGTGACTGCTGAGCAGGTCATTCTTTATTGGACAGATCTGGTATGATATTTCAGGAACCAGTCCTTGAAGAGACGAAGTCTGGCCTCTGACAAGTCTTTCCTTTGTTATGGGTGATAAAATGAAGATTTTGGGGTGGCTTGCCAAGCAGGCAACTGTTACTTGTGTTAGAAGGTGATAGATAGGCAGAAATAGGGGAAAATATTATCCACAAATCTACTGTGAGTTGGATCATTAAAAGTTACAGTTGATTTACAGCTATGGAGATTTTTAACTGCTTATTAGCTGAAGTAGCTAGAGCAGGCTTCTGGCAGGAGCTGTGATCCTATAGGGAAATCTTGCTTGAGGAGTCCGTTAAGGAGCTCAGTCTGTGGGAGAACCCTAATGTGAAGAGTGTGAGGAGGAAAGAGCAGCAGACACACAAAGCATTATCAACTGTCAATAACACCCCTCACTGCTGGTGAGGGAAGGAGGTTGAAGGGTTGAGAGTGAGGTAGAATCTGAGAAGAAGGGAGGAGTAGGGGGAAGCTGATTTTAGATTTGCTCTTATTTCTCATCATCATACTCTGATTAATTGGCAATAAATTAAAGAGATTTCCCTAAGTCGAGTCTGCTTTGCCTGTAATGGTAATTGTTAACTGATGTTGCTATCCTTACCTCAACCCACAAGCTTTTTTGTCCTGTCTTTCGCCCCCTGTCCTATGAAAAGAGGGAAGTATAGAGCAGTTTGGTGATCATCCAGCAGCCAGCCAAGGTCAACCCATCACAGCTTGTTGCTGCAGAAGGCCCCTTCTCCCTGAGCAAGAGTTTTTTAATGGGTATCATATCACTACTCCTTTTATCTTCCTGGCCATGTTTTAAACCAATTTTCCACTCACCTGCCTCTGGATTTCAGGATGGAATAGATACACTGATATTACAAACAGTCCAAAAATTCCTTGTTGTTTTCTTTCCATCTTTTCCTAAGCAAACTGTAGAAATCTGTAGCAATTTGTTCATTTCAGTCATAGCTTTGATAATTTATTACAAATTTAACCCCATTCACATCCACCTCATGCACTACTATTAGCCTTACTGTTAAAGAGATCTGGCAGGATTTTCCCTGGTACCCAGTCATAAATTCTTTTCTGCCTTGCTCAGGCTTGTACATTTTTGGTACTCTTAATCTTGGATTGAATGGATTTTTATGATAATTCTATAATGAAAAGAAAAAAAACATCAGGTAGGCTACGACAACAGAAGATATAACATTTAAGTTGGTTTCTGTGAACTAGTTATTTCAAAACATCTGCATTATGGTGACCATTCAAGACAATAGGAACTCTAATAGCATACTGTAACACAATACAAATGTATTCACAATGCAGAAGGATGTGACATTGGCCTATGCAGTATATGCTTTTATAAGGAATGAACCAAGGGGACCCATGTCCCCTTTAACCTCTGTCAGAAGTGTCTTGAATGAACTCTGCTGAGTTGTTTGATTTAACATTCTCCAGGTAGCTTGCTATAGCCATAGTGGGGAATAATATCAAGGTAGCTCTGTTCATATAGGACAGATACAGGTTTTGCATTCATCTATGTACAGCACTGATACCTGGGGGCATAGCAAACTCAGCTTACTGCTCTTTAGCAATGTTGAAAATCTTGGGCTGAGAAGCAGGGCTAATTCACCCGTTAGGAACAGATGTCTCTATATAGTACTTCATTATGTAGTGCAGACAGACGTGTAGCACAACAAGAGTGCAAGACCCTTTCAGAGTGTCAGGACTCAGAGTGCACACCCTCCACCTCTCCTGTGGATTTTGCTGTTTTGGCTGAAGGCAGCTTAAATATGGTGCAAGTACTCTGCTTAGGAGTAGTTTTTCATCCGAATCTCGCATACACAATCCTTGCCTAATCTGTGTTTGAGCCATTCCTGTACCCGGCTGATAAAGACCCTGATTTTGTCACTTGGTCTTGAATACCTGGCTTGATTTCAGACCTGCTTCATTGCTCTGAGCTTGTCTGGCAATGTGGACTGCTGGCTGAACCTGGTTACCATCATCGTATGTATTCTGCTCCTCTTGCTCAGGTACTGTGGGACTATGTCCATTTCAGTATGGACGGTGCCCCTGCCTTCTCACCCTCAGCTCCCAGCTGGTTTCCCCTGAGACTTAGCCCATCCTTGCTGCTCCCTGTCACATAGCTGTTGGAAAGTGAATAATTTCGCAACACAAGGCTGAAGTTTTTACCTACACTAATGGTGTCTCCATATGCTAGGAAACACTTATTAACAGGCATCTGATACTTTGTAGGAAAAGGTTTATATAAACAAGTTAGCTACAATAGCAAAGGACTGAACTGGGTGGGCCAAGAGGTTTATGTTGCCTGCTACCCCTGAAAGTAAATCCTTCAACCTGGCTGTGCAATTCTGCATGCTCATTGCCCAGTACTGTCTGACTACTGTCTGACCTACCTCTGCCCATCTACAAGTTGCTTGTTCTTGCTCAGCTGGCTCTGGTGAGAACTAGAGTATTCTGAGAATCAGTCATGGAGTTCAAATCCAAGTGCTGGCACCCAATACATTTTTTCCCTGTTCATCTGCTTAAAGGCCACTGACTTTTTACCAATACAGGTAACAATTATAAGGTATTGTAAACCTTAGAGAGGTTAAAACCAAGATCTTTAAATGGGTCAATGAGGTCAGGAGAAAAGACATAACAAAGCTACAGAATTATAATTAAATCTTGAGTGAGAAAAATAAGATTGAAGAGGAGCAGCATATGTGAGATTGTTTTTAGAAGAGGGGAAAAAAAGCCTTGTGAAAAAGTAGACTAGCTGCTCTCTTGTTATATATATATATTTATATTAGTTTGCTGATGACACCAAGCTGGGTGGTTCGGTCAGTATGCTGGAGGGAAGGGATGCCATCCAGAGGGACCTTGACATGCTTGTGAGGTGGGCTGATGCCAACCTGATGAAGTTTAA
>JAOEHY010002993.1:24964-40268 GCA_025447955.1 Psilopsiagon aurifrons | reverse complement strand
CGGGCTTAACTGCACACTGAAGCTGGGTCACAGTAAACTTCTCATCTACCAACAGCCCCAAGTCCTCCTCCTCAGGGCTGCTCTTAATCCATTGTCTGGTCATCTGTGTTTATGCTGGGAGTTGTCGTGACCCAGGTGCAGGACCTTGTACATGCCCTTGTGGAATGATTGGTTTTCCTTTTGTTTTGGAAAGTAATGCTGCTACAGATTGTAAAATTGCTAACTGTGAATGTCGTGAAGGTATTTTAGAGTAATAAATACATATATGGTAATGAAAAAATGGATTGGATTCATAGCCAGCGATACGCAGCTTTGTGCACTTTCAAAACAACTGGGAGCAATGGTGTATACAGTTCAAATGCAAGTATGGAGCAGACTTGTGTTAATTTTCTCCATTTGAGCAGTTACTCCAAGTAACAAGGCTTTAAATGATTTGTTGAATAAGTGCCCCAAACGGTTTGGGCATCCTTCTCACTGCTGCAAACAATATGGGTTTGTTTCCTCAAATGTCAAATTTCTGTGCTCCCTGGCTTTGTTTTCAAGAGGCAAATACATATTACAAACATTCAGAGCTTCTCCTTGGCCAGCATTTCAGCATCTTCTGCTTGCATTTTCCCATCAAATTCCTCAGGCAATAGGGATACTTCTGAATTTGCTGTTTCCCTCCACCACAGGAGCAAACTGATGACCTGATAGTCATTGCGTGGCACATCTTTGGATGTGATTCTCCCTGGTCTTTCCCAAGTCAAGGGGGAATTGCTTGGAAGGTTTGCAGCAGTAGTCTTCTATCCAGCCGAGAAGAGGTTATTAATTTGAAAAGCAATGATTTGGCAAAGCCTCGGGGAAGGGAGTTGCACAGCAGGGCACTTGAACATGCCTTCTGTACCCAGATAGTTCACGTAGGTGGGTAGTACACAAGCTAATGTGAATAACAGATAAGGAAATTAAACCAGCTAACTATTATTTTTAATGTCAAGAACAAAAGGAGGAAATGGATGTTACCTACTACACTTGCTTCCTCAGAATGTAGTTCTGAACTGTGATTAAAACCAACGCGTTGGATTCGTGGCAGGGGGGAAGTGCAGTGCTGCATCCATCTGTGCCTGCCTCACCACCAGCCTCTGAGGAGCTTTACTTGAGCGTGGCTGGCTGAAGCATGAGCGACAAGCGAATGTTAGAAGGCTCTTGGCTAACTTGTACAACTTTCTATGTCTTACAGCAGCCCATACAACTTGCAGCAGGGAGTAGGAAGCTTGCAGAAGAGCAGACTTGCCCAGCTTGTTGAACTCGTAAACGCAGCCTGTGCTACCTCAACCTGCTCTTGTTTGAAGAACTGAAAATAGCAGCTGGGCCCTGCTGGTGGTGGGACTCTTCTCCTGTTGTTACTCCGCTCACATTGCAGAGCCTCTTGCTTCCTTCTGAGTGTTTCAGGTGCAGGACTCCTGCATAGCTCTTGCAGAGCTGTGTGCCTAATACTGACAGTTGTGGTTCTGCTGGCTGTGCTGTTGGGGAGTGACAGAGTTTTCTTTACTCACAAGGACTCTGTCAGTGGGTTTGTTTATCTGAGACAGGAGATATCTGTCCATGTTCAGTAGAGCAGTGAATTTGATCCATATTTTATTAGTCATCCTCATTGCAAAATGGAGAAAGCAGCTCTACTGGATGTTTTTGTATAGCTTCCAGCTGGGGAAGCTCTGTATCCTGAAAATCCATGTTGGTGGATGAGTCTGCACTGAGCCCTTGCAGTGCTAGTGAGAAATCTGAGCGCTCTGCCCCATGGGTAGCCACGATTTGATGTGATGGGACAAGGGGAATGGCTTTAACCTGCCAGAGGGGAGATGGAGGTGAGCTCTTAGGCAGAAGTTCTTCCTTGGGAGGGTGCTGAGGTGCTGGCACAGGGTGCCCAGAGAAGCTGTAGCTGCCCCATCCCTGCAGTGTTCAAGGCCAGGTTGGACACAGGGGCTTGGAGCAACTGCTCCAGTGGAAGGTGTCCCTGCCTGTGGCAGGGGTTGGAGCTGGAGGAGCTTTAAGGTGTTCCGACACAAAGCATTTTAGGGTTCTGTGATGGCTGTCTTTGTTTTAGAGGAAAAGCTACCAGTTGGCCTTGATGGAATATATGGAAGTTGCCTTATTATTGTGACTTCTCTTTTGATTTTAACTAAGACCTCATTTAAATAGGAGAGGTTTGGTGGTTAGTTTCTCAAGCAAAACTGCAGTTGCAGCCTGTTTTCCTCCATTTTCAGCCCTCCATGCACAGAAGCTGCTATTTGGTTGCTTTTTAAGCGTAGGGCTGATTTTCTAAGAGTAACTTCTGCCACACAGATAAGATCTTTTGTGTGGTGAAATGTGCTTGCTAGGAGATGAGTAACGTGTACCAGGATTTTGCCAAATGAGGATGGAAGGGACATTACTTAAACAACATGTTAAAAATACTTCTTGTTACAGCACATGGCATTCCTAATTGCTTTAGCTGTGTAGTTGTTCCAGAAACCATTTTAACTAGGTTATGGGCCTTTACTTACCTGTAAGGGGAAATTAACCTTTTCAGTTTAAAGGATTATTAAAGAGGCTGTGGGCTATGCTGCTCTTCTAAAAGCTGTCTGAACGGTGTACAGATGATCATAGAATTTATTTGCTATGCTTCAGGCTTAAATGATATGGAAAACAACATTGAAACTTGCATCTGAGCCATGGAAATTGGGATTTTTAACTCTGTCCCAGCCAAAACCAGGGGAAAGTGTCAGCTTCTTGGAAGGAGGAGGCAAACATCAGGTGTTTCGGGGAGGCAGAGTATTACTTTCACAGAAAGCATGCTGGCAGACTGGCTCCATTGGGTGAAAGGAGCTGCTGATGGCTCTCCTGAGGCTTGTATTGATCTGGTTAGGTCTTGGTTTAATTTCTTCATCTTAACAGGATTTCAAGAATCAGAATTTCAACCCTGGTGCCCGCCCTCAAGAGTTAAGTGCTGACAACCAATTGCTTCTGACTTGCATTTGCCTCGAGAGTCTCTTTTTGACTGTGGTTGATCATGGCTACTTGGACATGCTGCCTCCTCGAAGACAGCTCTTGCGACTGATCTGCCTAAAATCTTGATGGTGACTGTAGTTCAGGGTGCAGCTGTTGAGCAATTAAACAATTCACTTAGAAATCTAGGGTGGAATCTAGAAAGGTTTAGTTTGGCAAGTGCTTCTCCCTGCCGTATATCAGGCAGCTGATCTGTTGCTCTGTGCAATCGGTACCATGGTTTAGATGAAAGTCACGCTTTTACTGTCTTCTGTGTTTATTATTTTTCTAAATGTACTTTGTGGGAGGAAGTTCAACAAAACACTATATTCTCAATGCGGGCTTGAGCTTTCTGACTTCCGGCTCTACAGCTTCTAATTGTGCAAGAAGCAGCTGAAATATTAGCTCTGTCTTGTTCATGTGCTGCAGCTCAACGAGAATTACAGTGCACTTAAGTTTCTTTATTTTGGCTTCAACTTGTATTTGCATGTGGTATGCCTCAAGTTCATGTATAGGGAATCTTTCCATAGTCTAGAGTCAGTTTCTTTTGAGAGAGCTTTAACCAACTGGGTAGCTCTTGTGCTGCAAGGAGAGGAGTATAATTTATTCTTGCTTTCTTTAGCAGATTGCTCAATCTCCTCATGCGTAGAACTGAGATCACCCAAATTCCAGGACCTTAAAGGATATGGATGTTTTCAGACACCACTGCTCTAATGTGAATGGATCCAGGAAGCCACTGTGCTTTGCATGATCAAATTAGGGTATCTTTTTGATAACTGGTAATTTCATAAGCAGTTGGGCTCAGTGAGTCCCTTCCAAGTCAGGGTATTCTATGATTCTAATTAAAGCTTTTAGTAGAAGGAATTACAGCAAACCACGTGGTTGATTCAAGGCATGTGAGTAATCCGTAATAATCAGTGAACCAACCTAAGCTTGGCGTGGTGTGCCCTGTGGAGTGCTTGGAGAGCTTGAGGCCTAGCAGAGATGCCCACATAGTGTGAGAGAGGAAGCTCTGCTATGGCAGTATGTGGTTTTGGAACCAAGATGTTGAGATCATTTAGTAGTTGTTGGAAATGCTGCTGGGACTTGGAAGTCTTCAGTAGCTCAGCCTTTTAGAGATACTTTTATGTCCCTTTAAGATGCCTTTTAGATAAAGATGATACAGGGTGTGCTAATCCTGGGACTCTGTTATCTAACCATGAACTTTAGACTTATATTTTACCCTTCCTGTTATCATTATGAAAGTTTGATACTTTCTTGTTGAGAACAAGAACATGCTAGAAGCAGAGACCCTGTGTAGGGACGTGGCAATGCCAGCTTTTAGTGCCGCTCATGCGAAGTGTTTAACTGCTGCCAGTGCTCTTAGGAAGAGAAGCTACAATTTTCAAGCCTGAATGGCAGCAGTTGTGTTCTGAGACATATGTTTAGGTGCCTAGAGAGATGAAGTGACTTCAGTATGGGGAATCCAGTGGTGTTCCTTCCCTCTGGCAAAATGGTGGAACAGATGTGCTGGAGTAGGTGGATGTATTCTCAGAGGTGGGTTGGGAGGACAGAGTGTTCTTGCATGGAAGGTCAGCATGAAATTGTCCCTTAATGCTTACTGAAGGTCTTCAGAAATCCTCATTGCTCAGAAATGCTCTTGTACATGACTGATCAAAACCAATAATCCAAACCTAAATGTCTGTCCAATTGCAGAGTTTCCAGCTGATCTATTCTGTTTATACAGCAGGTCATAGACAGTTATAAAATATGTAATATTTGTGAATTAATTGTAGCCCTTGGAGTATTTCCAGGCTATTTTCATATATATATTTAGGCACTATTTCAAACCAGCTCCTTCACGTCTCTTTTCTTCCAGCCTTTCCCACCCCCAGTTTAGCTCTGTTTGTTCCTTCTGAGTGTTAACTGTAACGCTGAAGTTGAACAGAACCTAAAAAGATCTCAAGTGATAAATGCAGCAGACTGACCAGAACCTGAGCTCCATTTTTCATCTGTTCTAAGGTGAAGAATGTGGCACTGTCACTCCACAGTGATGCAGTGTGAGCGTAGTGAAGTTGTAACCCATGGAAGCGGGTTAAGAGCTAATCACTACTGTCAAGGAAAAGAATGATTTGTGTGTTTACTACAGAGCTTCCTTTCAAGTAGTTCTGAAGTGTTTTGAAATGTTAAAAGTCATGCAACATCCATTGTGATAAATGATTGAAATGAAGTGAAATGGCCGAGGTGTGACAGCGAGCGGGTGACAAAACAGAAATGGGGATTTGGGATCTCTCTTGGTGCTGGACATGAGCTCGGTACCACTGAGCTCCTGAAGCCCACTGCTTCTGCAGGCCCTGCTCTTAGACTTTGGGCATGAAGCTGGTCAGAGTGCAGGGTCCAGCTTCGTCCTGTTCTGATGTTACTCTGGCCATTAGCAAGAGGCTTATTCCTGTCTTCCAGGAACCTGGTACTGCGCACTGTGAGTGCATTTAATGGGTAGCAGGCCATCTGGGGTACAGTGGGTAGTCATTTCAAAGGTTCCAGTGCTTGATTCCTGAAGATGGCAGGAGCTTGGTGCTCAGAGGTTGTGGTTAATAGGAAGGAAATGTGTATGTATAAACACCCGCGTTACCCAGGATCTTTGGAAGTTGTGGTGGCTTTAAGAGGGCTGATGATGCATCCTGAGATGCTTAGATCCCCCATTATGGTGTATCGTCTCATTTCCCTCCCCTGCCCCATCTCGCTGCTTGGTTTCTGCTTCTGTAGAGTTGTTACAGCATACTGGACAAAGGCAGTTGATCTCACCTCCAAAAGCAGTTGTAGAAATGACCCTTGTTCACGATTGATAGAAGAGATTGTGAACAAACTGTATTATGAGGAGCAATATATGTGTATTATTGTGTTATGGATTTTCTGGCTTCTGCTGCATTTGAACATAATTCAAAGCCTCTCTGAGTTTTACCTTTTCAAAAGGTAAAACGTTTTCTGTGCCTTAATCTAAATGCAGTAATTTTGGTCTAGCTTGGAGGCAATGTGTTAAATTTTCAGCAGTGCTATTTGAAAGAGGACTGAACATAAATTGATACAATGCCTTCTGTGGTTTCACAGAAAAAGCAGAATGTCTGAGCTGCAGCATCCCGAGGTACCTTACCTATCTGGGGAAGATAAGCAGAGTTATTGATGTGTTGGGCTGACAACTTATACAGTGCTCAGGTTTTTCTGGCTCATTTTTGACCAATTTAACTTACCAGATTATGCCCTGTATTAGGTTAGTGGAGAACCAGTTAGGCATCCTCTGTTCATCTTACAGCATGGAGCAAAAATCTGCTATAGCCCTGGTACTCTTACTTAACATAACTATTTTTGCCTTTGGAAATAAACACGCTGTTATTGGAAATCATTGGTATTAGGCCAGTTCAGTGATAGCTTTTCTCATGGCCTGAACTTAGGTAATTACTGCCGCGTAAAGTGCAAGGTTAATTTTAGTCCAAGTATCTTTCTGTATTAGAAGGTAATTTATTCCCTTCACTATTTAATCAGTTGCACTTGGTGATGATAGATGGAAAAGATTATATTGTATATCGGCAGGCTGATGGTCAGCTGCAGTTGCATTTGGAAGCATCACCACCTTAACAACACGATAACATCAGATTCATTAAAGATTTGCAGGTATCTCTTGTTGAATGGCAACTTTAGAGAGTGGCTTTTTCTCAAGGCAGCAAGAGGTATTTTACCGCAGAAAGATTGTGTGGCTATTTTTAGCCCTGGGTACTGGTGAGGTGGAACAGAATATTTTTAGAGCTGTAGAAAATGCAGCCACTCAAGCTGGGCTCTTTTTTCACCCCAGCTCCGTAGGGTTTTTCCATAGTAAAGAAGAAAATTCATAGGAAATGGTGGGGGTTTTCTGCATCATTATTACTTATATAAGTAATATATTCATTGTCTATATACACACTCACATATAGAATTCATATGCACATTCATGCAGAATTTTAAGTGGTTTAGTCCTGTGAGTGCTACTGTCATGTATTAAAATAGGTTTTGCTGGGATTTGGAAAAGCCATTACTCATGTGCAATGTCTTAACAAAATATACAACCAGCCCAGCATAATTGGGTCACTCTCACTTAATGTATACCGATCCCATATGCTGTTTGGATCAGTGCTTGAGTGAGGTAAGCATGGACTAATGCAGGAAACCGTAGTGATAGTGAATTGGTAAAAAAAAATAGCTGTGAGGAAGAAACTGCTCTGTAATGTTTCTGCAGCAGTTTTGGCTATTTAGACTGTGTTGTACTAACGTTGGGGACCTGCAGAGACAACAGACCCGAGCTTGTGCTGGTCCTTACTGAGTGTATGTATGTGTTTACAAGGAAATGTGGATTTTGCTCATTACTTTTCCTGGATTTAAGTTGGATGAATGAAGAAGAAGCAGATATTCCCCTCTGCCCACCCCTTTCCAGCACCCCCTCAAAACCAGTGTGATTCTGGTAAGATGAGAAGTGGATTTTGTACGTCTTGTCTGAAACTTTCCTTGTTGACACTCATTTAATTACCCAGGTCTGCTTGGAAAGCTTTTTATTATACTTTCAAAACCTGCCCTTTCCGCTTTCTGAATTATTCAGGCAGTTTTTTAGCAGTCAGGTAAAGTGATGCTTGTGATTCGTGGCATTTATTCTTCAATGACTCTCTCTTGGTTCTTTATATGTAAATTACAGAAATCCATTAGGCGTTGGTGCACTGTTCCTCCTTTTTGAGGTTGCAAAGGAGACATGGCCTGTGACCCACTCCTGACTAACCCTCCAACTCTGTACCAGCTCCTGACTAACCCTCCAACTCTGTCCCAGCTCCTGACTAACCCTCCAACTCTGTACCAGCTCCTGACTAACCCTCCAACTCTGTACCAGCTCCTGACTAACCCTCTAACTCTGTGCCATTTGCAGAGTGCTAAAGAACAGGTTATAAAACTTAATAATACATAGTTACAAAAAAAGCCCCAAACCCAACCCCCCAACCCCATTCCTGGCAACTTTAAAAATATTCATATTCTGTTCTCCTGGCTAGATTCCAGCTTTATTAGATTAGAAAGTCTATTTTAATCCACTCGGTTTTCAACTGGAGATCTATTTTTGCCTTCCTTTTGTTAAATAATAATAGTTGTTTGCAGGGCGTTGGTTGCCATCAAAACGATTTTCTTGTAGAAAACTCTCTACTTGTGTGTTTCTGGTTTTAATCATCCTCCCGAACTTTGAAAGTAGATGATGTGCTTGACTTGCCAGGATCTGTTCGGTGGTGTTAAACACAGCAGATACGGCAGATGAACTAATGGAAATCTGTTAGCTTTTCTACACTCTCAAATTCCAGATTTCCAGTGTCTCTTCCTTAAGAAGTCTGAAGGCCTTGGAAGTAGAGGAGTTTGTATAGTCATAGATAAGCTTCCTATTTCATAGTGAAGCTGCTACATTAGCTGTGTTTCATGTGTTTTGGTGAAATACGTGCGCATTGTTTGTAGGATAAATAGCTCTAAGAAGAATAGATACGGGTATGAAAAGATTGAGCAAAACCATATGGGGGTAGATTAGAGAAAACCACAAAGAAAACACATATTTCATCTCCCTTTTCGAGGATGCTTTTGGCTTCGTTTGCTGCCTTTCTCCTTCCTCCTAGGCAAGCCTCAGAGGCACAAACAAGGTCTTCCTTCCTAACCTGCCCCTTTTGTGTCCCTCATACTCCCTATATCAAATACCTTCACAGGCTTGGTTTTAGCCTGTGAGGCAGCAATGTCAACAGGCAGTTGGTTTTTGAGTGTGGCGAGAGTCTTTATGATGCTGTTGACTTTTCCTTGCCATATTTAACTGAATTAACTTCCCATGCCTCTGTAATGAGAGGTGTATTTTGCCCTCCCTTCCTTTTGGCAACCTGGCTGCCAACACTGCTGTGGAGTGGGTTTCTTGTCACTGGTGGTGGGGGGTTGTCCCGCTGTGTTGGTGGTAGAATGGCAATGGTGGGATTCAGCTGAGAGCTGGAAAATGGAAGCAATGCTTTTAACCGCCACAGCCCTTGTAAAACTTAACTGTGCTTTCCAATGTGATAGCCTAGTATTTTCACTGTTGTTCCTGGCCTCTTTTACAAGTCCTTTTGTGCCTGTGTTAAACTGATCCTGTTTGTTGTTTGCATGGTTTGGTCTTGTCAGTTCTTAATATCATGCCGAATGTAAAGATTGAAATTGTATCTTTGTAATGGTCTGAAATGTGCCTGTTCCTAAAGGTTAGACTTTCACGTGGTAGCACACACTAAACTGGGCAATTGGTGATTAAATTTGCTTTGTCCAGTTGGTAGTTACACATCCAAGGTGTTAGAGCTGTATCCTGAAGCTGGTTGAAGAGCCTGACCATAGTTTAGATGAAGGGAGCTTCTTGTCTGCCTTTCTCTGTCTTTACTTCTCGATCTGTCAAGAGTCTTGAAATATTTTGATTGGCTTTTGGATCATCTTTTCTTAATTAACAAGTTGTTTCTTCCTTCTTTGCTATTTGGCCATGCTCCCGTGGTAATCACAGTGATTGCTTGTACACAAAAGCAATGTATTGGAAACATGGCATGTGTATCTTAATGCTGGTTTACAGCTAAGAAAACACGAAGCAGCATGTGATGAAGTGCATCTCCAATCACTGAAGACCGTGGATCTATCAGCTCATAGACTTTGGCTTACACTTACTAAGATGAGTGCGTATGAAGAGAAGGGGTATTGGAGAGAGGCTTTTTACAAGGGCATGTAGTGATTGTACAAGGGGGAATGGATTTAAACTGCCAGAGGGTAGATTTGGGTTAGGCATTAGGAAGAAGGTCTTTGCTGTGAGGGTGCTGAGGCGCTGGCACAGGGTGCCCAGAGAAGCTGTGGCTGCCCCATCCGGGCAGTGCTCAAGGCCAGGTTGGACACAGGGGCTTGGAGCAACTGCTCCAGTGGAAGGTGTCTGTGCCTGTGGCAGGGGCTGGAGCTGGAGGAGCTTTAAGGTCCCTTCCAACACAAACCAGTGTGAAGTTAGTAGCCAGCATAAGAAGAAATACTGGGAGCCTTTTTGTTCTTGGTCTGAGCTGATAGTGTTAAAGCCAGCCAGCCTCCCCCAGTTCCAACATCTTCTCACCTTCTTCATTTTAGGTGGATTCTAGTTAAGAGTAACTTCATTAACTGCTATGTGTGCAATGCAGATACTGGTAATGCTTACCAGTGTTTCTGTGGTATTTTAATGGCTATGAGTTTGAAGTGGCTTTTTGTTTTCTGAAGATCTGGATTCAAACAGAGGCTATTTGCTGCTTTATAAATGTGCTACAGCCACAGCTCCAGAAGAAAATGGGAATTGCAAAGCTCCCATGTCAGCACTGAAGAATGTACTTCTGAATTTTCTGCCATGTGTAAATCATGCAAGAGCATGATGAAACTGAACATAGAATTTAGACCCCCTCTTTTCAAGTTCACACATCACTGTGTAACACAATTACATCTTGCATTAATACCAGCCAGTAACAAATAGAGGAAGACTCCAGTCATGCCAGTCATCCCACCATGTTTCTCTGATGGCAGCTATGCCATAGTTTTCTTGCTGTGCAGTGACTTTCGGTTCCTCCTGTTTGTTGCCTGTATCACATGCTTGATTCTTTAAATTAAGGATGCTGCAAAAGCAAAGCAAGCAAAAAGATGAGCAGTTGAAAGATTGCTTGGGAAAAGCAGGGAAAAGACTGCTTGGGAAATGTGGGCCTAGGCGTTTTTTTTGGTAACTGTTGTTTAGCATCTTTGGATGATTGTTTTAAATGAAACTTAAATGTTCAGCAGCTTTGTCCTTTAATTAAAGGTGGTGGAGTTCACAACGAAGGTTCACAAAGACCTTCCAGAGTGTTTCTAATAAAGCCAAAGCTGACAATTTCCAGGGTCAAGAAACAATACATGGGAGGAAAATAAAGACGTGGGAAGGGAATAAACCAAACAGGATAAAGCCACAGTTAACCCTGTAAAAATCTGAAAGAATAACTTGAATTCATTCAGTTATTAGGCTTTGCTAATTCTGTTGTTGACTACAGTATATAGTTCTGATCCTTCCATTTATAACTAAAAATAGGTACAAAATGGTATTGAAGATCAAATATTGTTACGGATTTTCATTGTTAATTGTATACATTGTGCTTGTATGTCCTGCAAATCCCTGCGCTGTGATACCACAAGTGGCAGTTGTCTGAGGCTCAGAGTGGCTCTCCCTTGAAGAAATGTAGTTGAAAATGTATGAAAGTAAAAATAGAAGCAGGATACTGTAAGCAGGAGCATCTGAACAGTAACACGAGGCTGCACCTCAGCCCGGATGCTGCTTTGGACATTACAGCCCAAGTTATTATTGGGGAAAAAAGAAATATGTGCATATAAAATACAATAATTTATATAACTGAATGCTTTTAAGAAGATTTGCCTTTGATAGGTTTTTCACAGAGATTGCTGTTTGGTCTGTATTGTCTTTTCTCTTCATCTGGCTTTTGAGCAACTGATAATGAACTGCTTGTGGTTGGTGCATATAATGGAATAAAATGTACAGATCTCGAAGCATTGCCACACGCAAAAGGTGTAAATGTAATTTGGTGAGATTGCTGCTGTTAATATTTATATACAGTCAATGTCTATTCTATTGTTGGTTCCAACCCACCACATGCTGTTTTTAACAAAGTCTCTGAAGTATCACCCTGGAGTAGTCACTCATCTGTCACTCAGGGATGAGTCAGGAAGTGGATTATAGTAAAACAAAAAATGATGAATTTACCCAGTGTTTAATACACAATACAGTTATTCATAACCTTATAACATTAGTGGGAATAATGAAATGGAATGGCAAGCTTCTCACAGATTTACTGCATGTGTTGATGAGCATGTTGGACTGTTCTCTGGGGAGATGCTTCTTCCTTTAAATGTAATTCTGTTTTTCAGAAGAGCCATTTTCATTGCCACTGTGTGTGGTTGTGTACTGCAGTGGTGCCTGCAGCCCTGGGGAAGGGATGTGATTTAGATACAGGCACTATCTGGGAGATAGCTAATGTTACTCTGGTTTTCAGCAGGTGCTTGGTGTGCCATGGATCTCTATGGCACAGAGCTGAAGGACTCCAAAACCCGATTTTGTGCTCGTGTAGCTCATGAGTTGTTTGCATGTTCAGTAGTGGGGTGTGTTCAACTCCATGTGGTGCACTTCTCAGTCATTCTCTGCTTTCACAGCCTAATCCATGATCTCCTGTGTTAAAGGAAATAAAAAAGTGATTGATGAGAATTCCTAAGGGTATTTTAATCTAATATCAGAGAACATTTCGTGTTAAGGTTCCATGACTGATAGAAAGTCCTGAGCTGATTTGTCTCAGCTTTGCTGTTATCTGCATCGCTTTTTTTAATGCCTCCTTTATGTGCATATAGAGTTTGTTTATTGTATTTTTATTTACAGGAGGGTTGAAATGGCAACTTTCTTGTTGGCTCTAGAATTCTTTACAGAAACAGATGCGTGTTGTACTGTTGGGCTTGCTATAAAATGTGTGTGTGTATGTGTAGCCACTTAAATGAAAGGAGATGTTCCGTTAATTATTCTCCATTTGGTGTTTTTAACGCGATGATCTCTTGTTTCTTTCCAGCCTCAGATAACAGCCAGCGCTTTCGAGAAACCTGCTTTGCGTTTGCACTGACACCACAGCAAGTGCAGCAAATCAGCAGTTCGATGTGAGTCTGATCAGTAGTATGGCATTTAAATAGAAAGAAATAAGCCAAGGAACTAGTTTATCCTGTCTTTCATTTTGAAACGGGATCTTAAAGAACACAGGTGTGTGTGGAGATTCCCTCTTCTGCAGAATTCTTTTCTCCTTTCTGTGTAAGCTGATGGAGAGCAACAGAATGAGGAAGAGAGAATGAAATACCACCACTGTCCAGTGACTGTTGGGCAGGTTTCTCTTGCACTAAGTGTCCTTCATGCAGCCCTTTGTCAGATCCTTTATCAAGTTCTATGTTTATTCACTATAAAGATGGTACTTCATGATGACCCATCAGAATTTGCCTTCTATTATGCAAAGGAAAAAGAAATTACAGAGCTCAGATGAGAATGCAATTGATTGGTTTACTTTGACAAATAGAAAATGTACCTTTTAGTGTGTATTAAGAGTGGTGGTTTGACTGACCAGAAGGGAAGTGTGGTGTGCACTGGATATACCAGAAAGTGTGGTTTAAACACATTGAACTTAGAGCAAATTTGGAGCAAGTATTGATGAACCTGTGCGTAAACAGTATGTTTTAACCTGTGTTCTACTATTTCTAGGGATATTTCTGGGACCAAATGTGACTTCACAGTACAGGTCCAGCTAAGGTATGTGTTTGCATTGCCTGTCCTTGATGCTGTTGTTTTCCAAAGTATATGAGATCTCTGCTACCCAGCAGGTCAGGCTTTCCTTTATGGAGGAGAGTATCATCCTGTTGTTTTCCTGAGGAAAGCTTCCTGTTGGCTGCTTTGAAAAGGGCAGACTTAGGTACTCGTCTCTGTTACATGCAGCTTTCCTAAAGTTGCTGGTGGCCTGATACCTGGCGTGTCAGAACACTGCATGGAGCCTATAGATAACATGCATGTTAGATTACTGGGGCTTTACCTGTGGGTTATTTTAGAGGTTTTGACAAATGTTAGTTGATGAAATCCTGCATTTCCCTGTAATTCCATGGAGGGCTGTGAGCACAGCTGACTTGGATTTTGCTCCTGTCAAAAACATATGTCTTCCCTTTCATCCCGCTGTCATGCCTGCGTGGTGAGCTGTAACTTGCCAGTCAGAAAGCAACTGCTTTTGGGTCTTGCTTGTTGGGACACCTTCTGCTGATCAGCAAGTTGGGTTGGCTTGGTGTGGGGTGAGATGGACAAAGCAATGAGGAGGACGTGAGGGAGCAGAGGGGCTGAAGGTAGCTCCCCCTCTTTGAGAGCAGCAGCCTGCTAGCTGTGTTCAGCAGCCGTACCCTGATGTGGTGGTACTTTTGCATGGATGGCACAGGTCCCCTGGAAGAAATCCAGTGGAGTTGAGAGGCCCTTTTTGGTCCTTTCAATGCCTGTTTTCCATAAGCTTGGCCTGCACACAATTTGTAGGACGAGGAAGGGTGTGTCTTACTTCAGTTCCAGCAGCAAATAAGCCTGAACTTAAGTAAATAAATAAAACTGCCTCAACTTTTGTAGGAGGCTTGACATAGGCACGAGGATAACATTTGAGGCTGTGGCTGGACAGCTGCCTGCTTTACTGAAGCTGGAGGAGGGGGAGTTGAAGAGGCTGGGCTTTTATCAAGAGGTCAGGCTGGAGAAATGGTAGGAAAGAAATGGAGATGATCTGTCTCTTGTAACAGGAACCTGCAGAGCTGAATGAGTCAGTCTGAGGAATTCAAGACATCTGAGGAGGAACCTACAACCATCTTAATCCAAACCTGTAATTTTGGGGGGCTTTCCTGATTAATGATCTGTACAGCTTATCTGAGGGCTGTGTTTAATAAGATCTGTCACGCTTTCATAACTCAGAGGAAAAGAAATTCCTTCAAGAAAGAGATGGTCTTTAAATCACTTTAGAAGTGAAAGATGATGGAACTTCTTTGCTTTTAGGTTTTGTTTATCAGAAACCAGTTGTCCACAAGAAGATCACTTCCCACCCAATCTGTGCGTGAAAGTAAATGGGAAACCATGCAGCCTTCCAGTAAGTAAACTGTTACTTTGATATATACATTTGCATAGCATTATTAGGGTCTGTCTGTCAGAAATCAGCTTTTATTGGCTGATATCTCTCTCTCCTTAAATTGTAGAGGGAGTGCAGTTCAAGTTAGACCCAGCTTTTATTGGGGCAGGGTTGTGGTGAGAGGGGAAGGTGGCAGAAGCTGTACTGAATTTGTTTCTTGCTGAGGGGATGAATACTTTGATTTCTAGGGCTACCTTCCACCAACCAAAAATGGTGTTGAACCAAAGCGACCCAGCCGACCAATCAACATTACCTCACTCGTCAGGTTGTCTACGACGGTACCAAACACAATCGTTGTTTCATGGACTGCAGAAATTGGAAGAGTAAGTAACTTGAGTGCATTGTGTTGCCTAAAGCTTATTAGTTTGTGCTTTGGCATCTGTTGGAAAGATTTGAAAGATAAGCTGGTTTAATTGTGCAGAAAATACTTAATGGTTTTGCAGTAGACTCTTCCTTTTGATTGTATTACTTTATGCTAGGCAGATAGGACGTGCTCCCTTCAATCAGTAGCCCTCAAATGTTTTGTTGTGATCTCTCTCTCTTTACACACACACACCCCCAAC
>JAOEHY010002993.1:0-24864 GCA_025447955.1 Psilopsiagon aurifrons | reverse complement strand
CCCGGGCACACAGAAGATAGGAAGATCAAGACATCCCATAAACCTTTTCTTTGCGTATTTGTTTAACTTCACACTACAAGGTTCTGCTGATTTTAGGGTCTTGACAAACCTTATCTTGGCTTCAACTTGTATCTAGCACATGACATTCAGTACAGGGTGGTCTTTTCTAACTGTAAGTGTGGACACAAAGCCCAGCAACTCAGCAGGGCCCAGGAGATTTAATTTGCCCTTTTTGCATTTCTCTTCTCACAACTACTACCCTTATACTTAATATTTAAAAAGTCATGGGTTTATAACTTTATTGTGTCTGTGGGGAGGATGTTGGGAGTGGTATTATAAAATTGCTGATGTTCCACTGCACTAATTAAATCTGGAACATGCTGCAAAAGTTACTTCAATAAATTAGTCCATGAATTAGTGCACTGCTTTCACTGACGGCAAAAAAATCTGCTGGTTGTGCATCACAGAGCCAACACGTACTTGAAAAAGTGGCTTTGCCATTGCAACCGTCCTGTTTGCAGAAGGCCTGAGAATTGTCCTGAGATGAGACCTTGTCCAAGAATTTGTCAGTGTGCAAAGCCCAGGATTCCTGAACCAGTGTGGAAAAATGCTTACAGCCCATTCGTGCACAATAGCCAGTTATAAAACATCACGGTGGTATTTCATGATGGATTTCTTGTGGAGCGTAAAACAGTCTCCATTCAGCTTCAGTATAAATGATGGATGAATGATTCCTTTAAAAGCCTTCTCTTACCTAATGAGAACTGCAGGTATCAGAAATAAGCCTTTAAAAATGAACCTGCTCTGGTTTTCATTGCGGGAGTGCCTGCGTGCAAGTTGCTGAATCCTGGCTATTGCTCTGAATACAGGACTGCACTCTTGCTTAAGAGTACCAGTGGGGGTTGAGGGAAAAGATATGTCACAAGCCTGCATGGACTCGAAGCCAGTCTCTTGTGAGCTAGGTAGTTTCTCAGGCTTCATGGATATTCCAGTTATAAAATCCATATTGGCTAATCTCTAGCTTGCAAAACAAAACGAGAGAGTGGCAAATTCTTGATGTATTAGATGAGAACTAGATGCCATTCAGAACATCCCCACTTGGGAGATACTGCGCTTCCCAAAGTGATTGTCTGAGACCTTGACAGTTGAATGTGAGCAATTGCTTTCTATTTGGACGTGCCTGTCTAGCACAGCATTTGAATTCCCCTGCTCCCCTTCCCTTAAGAGCCAGTTGCATGTCTCGACTGGTGTACTCTACCTTTCCTGAAGTCGTAATTGTGATTTTTACACAATCTGTTTCAAGAGCCTTCTGTACAAGTTGCCTTGGGCTTGTTCCTAGCTTTGTAGATTCAAGCTGTCGGTAAATAATTTCACAATGTTAATTAGCATTTTTCTAACTTCTATACTAATTGAGGCATTAAGCAAGCAACTTAAAGCAGTAGTGGTTTTTAACGATGGGAGAAGCAGTGATTGTCACAATAAAATATTTAAAATGGGGTGTTTCTGAAGCTACTTCAATTTGTGTAGTTTTATGGTAAGATAGATTACTGAAATCCCAGCTTTGGATTCGGGTGGCATCCTAAATAAAGGATGATAGTTGTCACAGTTGTATGGATTTGTTTGTTTTGTTAGGGGGAACATGCATGGCAGTTGCTGGGGGAAGCTTTTCATTTGTCAATTTAAAGAGTATCAGCGCAGCTACAGGTTTAGTGAGTATTGCTTATATCAAAAAGTAATTGATGTACCCTAACGTGAGAACACAAATCTTGTCCTTTCTGGTTCGAGGATGGGGGCAGAGAGGGGTGTTGCTGATGAATGCTTAGTGCAGGATCACATTTTCAGGCAGACAGTTATTACCTGCTGTTGTTAGTAGCTTGCAAGAAAAATGAGAGCTTCACAAATCTCAGGCTGTGGTTTGGGATCCATCAGCAATGCCAGGAGGAGGACTCCGCCCTCCTGCTCATCCCTTGAGGCGAGCCTTACCCACATACAGGGGAGCTGGCAGAGTCCGTGTTCAGGCTGCATGTGACCTGCTTGTGTGCCAGATTGTCTTCTGTAGTGGCAGAAGTGAACATCCAGAGCTTTTTACTGACACTGATAGGGGACGTTTGCATGTGCTGTGTTGAGAGCGATGGGGGAAGTGACCAAACCTTTTCCAGAGGGAAAGGGCAGGCAATTGGGAGCAGTGACTGCTTGCCTGCTCAGGCTGGATTCACTAGAGTACATCTTGGCCCCACTGAACTCTCGATCTCTTTACCTGTCTTACTTCTGTTTAGCTTTGGCAGGGAGGTTAGCATTTCATAGGCGGCAAGTGCAGGAAGATGGGAAAAAGAAAGTTGAGTGCTTCCGGACTGAGTAGGGAGTACTGCAGATGATAAATCTTTTTATGTTTTGCTTTTGAAGAGGCATCACTGCTGATTTCCCTGTTTGAAAACAAACTAAGCTTTTATTAAAGTGAAAAAAAAATAAGAAGTTTTGATCATGTTTGACTTGACAGCTTCCCTTAATTGTATTGCCAGAAGTGCAATACCCAGTGTTACTGGTTTAAAAATACCCTTAAACGGGCTCTTAACTGCATGTCCCAAGTTAAATGTAAAACTTCCAGAAGTGTCCTAAATGCTGTTTTAATAGCTTGGTTTGCAGCTCAATCTAATCCCAGCGAAGCGTGAAGTCACTATTGTTGCATCTCTCAGACTCCAGCCCTGTGAACTTTCTGAAGCAAAATGGGTTTTCTCTAGTCTGAAAACTTTGCCATTTAAAGTCTTGTAACTGCTTTAAAAACACAGTGCCCTATAATCACATAACAAATAGCATAAGCATTGGATAAACTACAAGCTGTCTTTTGCTTAAAACAGTTCTTACTTTGATCTTTTGTTCTGTTTTCTAGAACTATTCCATGGCAGTCTATCTGGTAAAGCAGCTGTCCTCTACGGTGTTACTGCAGAGGTTGCGAGCAAAAGGAATACGGAACCCTGATCATTCTAGAGCACTAAGTATGTCTGATGTACTACTTGTTTCAAAAGGAAAAATAGCTTTTGTAACAGGAGGTTTGAAATAGGACTGTGCTAACTGAGGTTTGGACTTCCTACAGTTCTCTGGGTTTTGAGAATCTGATAGTGGTGTTCTTTGTATTCAGTTCCAATTCAAAGACTCAGAGGCTTTTGTTTGTACTAGGAGCCAGGCCAGGAACCCTGTTGACACTGTGAAGGGAAAAAATGCAAGAGAATCTCTTTCAGTTCAGCCATACTGGCTTTGTTTCCTCAGAACAGAACAACTGTATTTATATAGTTAACTGGTAATTCAGTACCTCAAGCAAAGCTGAACTAAATGCCTGATAGGAACCTTGATGCCAGTGTGCTGGAGGAAAGTCACCATCAACACAGTTTTTGTTCCTTTGGCACAATGTTGTGAAGGGGGCTGCTAAGAGAGCATCTAGCAAAATGCTCTTCCCATCCCCCTTCCAAATTTGAGTGTGAGGTTTCCTGCTTTATTGTCATCTCTGATTAGTACATGTTGGTATAAGTTTGTGTATGGAAAATGCAAGCAAAACCTACTTTTTCAGGGAGGGTCATACCCTTTAATACTCAGATAATGTGCATTGTGCACAGCACAGGACCTGCTGCAAAAGGGAAGGAATTAGCCCACCAGTAAATGCTACAAAGCCAGTGGTACACAGTGGTGGCATTAGCTTGCAGAACGGTGATTTATATGCACAAAAATGTAGAGTTCCCTGTGTATACAGGGTGAGAATGAGGGTGTAAGAGCAGTTCACAGAGCAGGAGGAACATGGAGCTGACTTGTTCGTGTAGCAAATGACTGCACATAAACCAGTCCGTAAGGAGAGGATGCGTTGAGATGAAAGACTTGTGCAGTGCTAATATTTCACTGCAGTTATTTAAAACTCAGATTTTGTCAGGGTACTTCTGAAAGCCGATTTCTCAAGTTTGCTTTTCAGTTTTAAATCAGAGGATTGCTAGATGGGTATTTCAGAGGTTTTCCAGCGGTGCTTGTCCATGTGGGAGTTACTAACACATTTTTAATGTGCCTGGAGTTAACAGTCAAGTCCATGTGGCTCATCTTGTTGGTAGATTTTAAATAACTGTCAAGCACAAAGTTGCATGTATATGAAAAGAGACATCTCTGTATAAATACATTTTCTAGGGATCTTGGTCTAAGATGAGCTTTTCTGCTTTTCACTTTCTTAAATCTTGTCATTTATGATCTTTCTGAAGAGTAGAGACTGCTTAGGATACGTTTTTAGTGTGTGATCCTGAAACGATGGTCACTGTTGCTTGCTTCCAGTGGCTATGGCAAAGTGCAGGTTTCAGGCTTGTTTTATTTCTCTGTCATCCAATTCATGTTTCAGATCATCTGCAAAATAAACCTTTTCTTCTTTCCAATAACAGTTAAAGAGAAACTGACTGCCGATCCGGACAGTGAAATTGCAACAACAAGCTTAAGAGTTTCTCTCCTTTGTCCAGTAAGTTTTGTGGTTTTTATTCCCTCAAAACTGATTCTGATCAAATTGTGGCTGTTTCGGGACATTTATTCAGTAGAGGTTACCTTGTCTTTACCTGTGTGTTAACTTTGTGGGGAGAGGATGCAGTGTGGAAGGTACCTGTCACGGTGCTTAAGCATGTGATATCCCCTGGGAAAATGAGTATTCCATTAACTTGAAAATGCTGTTCAGAAGGGTATGTAAGCATACATTTAAATCTGTCACTAGATCATTAGAGTGTGCAATTTGTGTCTTTGGTAATGATAAAACCACTTTCAGTAGTAAGGTAGGTGAATCTGCCAATAGAAAGTCACTCTTCAGCCAGTGTCTGTAGTCAAGGAATTGAGCATCTTTTAACTGAAGTTGGTTACATGATGCACACTTTGAGCATTTAATAATGTTAGATTAAAAGTGAAGCAGTGTCCTAGAGGTTGGTCAAACAGAATTTATTCCAAATTTGAAGTGGGAGAATACAGTTCCACTGAATGAAAGGTTGGACTTAAGGTTGGATCAGGTGATCCTTCAGCTCCCTTCCAACCTGGGATTCTCTGATTCTATGAATGTGGAAGAGGCAGAGGCGTACTTTATCTTGACCTAGTAATTGTTTCTTAACCAAGTAGATGGCAGAGGTAAGTGGTAGTTTATACCTGGGTTTATGTTATCACTGGTAAACTGCACAACATCAATACTATGTGTGCTTTTTTGATCTTGTTTCAAGTCCCATGCACCTTCAGAATACTTGCTCTCTGTATTGATTGACACAGTATCTTTATTGCAGTATAAGTTTTTAACCTCCTTGGAAGGATACTTCTGTTTCCTGCTTTGGTTCAATCCGCTCAAGCTTGACGTGAAATTTTCAGTATTGAAATCTAGGAAGAAAACTGACTTTATTCTTACAAAACTGAAGCTTATTTCTCAAGTAATTTAATATGTTTTTAAACTCTCCCAGTGTGAAGAGATAAACCTTTTAGATAGATAAGCTTTGCTTCAGAAGACGCATATTTGACGTTGTGGTTGCTTTTTATATATGCATTAGGTTATTGTAAATCCTTAAATGTGGTGTTTTCAAGATCTTCAGTCTTAAGACTTTCTCCATATCAGCCCTGATGCTAACTAAATAATAACACATTTATAAGGAAGATAAAACTCATGTAAGAAAGATGAAGGGATTGCATTTACAAATAATATCTTGAGCTGTAAACTTGGAACCTCAGAACTTGTAATCTTGCAAACCCATGAAACATGTCGCATCGAAACTGCTGCAGATGTGGCGCACTGAAGTGTTTCAGGTCCGCACCTGGCAGCTGATTTTGCTGAGCTGTCATAGCTGAGTTCTAGTTGTGCTGTTAGGACTTTGTTGTTCTAGAAAGCACAATAAGAGACCTGCTGTGTTTCTTATCACTCTTTGGGCACAATATTTTTACCACTCAAAACGATTTTCCAATACAGGCAAAAATAGTCATCTGTTAGTAAGAATGAAATATCCGTTGGAAGTGCCTGTGTATTAATTCAGTATCTTAAATTAACCTTTATGTGTCTTCTGGAGCTACAGATTTTTACCTCAGTTGTACCTAGTTTGTCAGAACTGCCACTTGAGGCACTTATTTTGCTTTATAGGCAATTCCATGGGAATATTCTGACACATTTCTGTTTGTCTCAATTTCCTCCATTACTGATAAAAGTTCTTCTGCAGTGCTTTTGCATGCATTTTTATTTCCTTGCTGACTGTGATGCAGATGAGTTACTGTTAGAGCAGGAATATCCTCTATAACATTGTTTACAGAACTCCAAGTTTGCTTATACCTAAAGATGTCACATCCAATTTTGCTTCCTTAGGGTCCTGCCAGGGGTAAAACCAAAACAGGAATCAGAGGTTAGGACGTAGCTCTTCAGAAGTCCTACCTTTGTCAGTATTTCCTCTTTGAAATTCACTACTACATTGATAGACATACAAAACAAAAGTCTATAGCAGATTAGTTTGTATTTATCTCTGTTCTCTACACAACCTACACACTTGACATTTTTTCCAGCATGTTCCTCACTCAGTGCTGTCTTATTTCACTGTAGCTCTTGGAATAATCCATCATTGCAAGAGCTTGCTGGGTCAGAGACTGTACCTTTCAACCTGGCCTATGAATAGAAACGTTATTAGGATGAATCAGACTGTCCTTGGGTCTGAATGTAATTCTGTTATAGCCCCCTTATTTTTTACTTGCTCATTTGTAAGCATTTGGCTCAGGGAGAATTTTTTGGTGTTTTGTGCATCCTTTCTAATGCTTGAATGCACAGCGTATGCTCTGAAGGTACGCATTGAAAACACTGATTTGGTCTCCAGCAGCACAACCAGAAATGACAGAAGGGTGCATCTCCAGCTCTGTTAATGGGAGGTGCTGTTCTCCCATCTCATTTGTCAGGGGGCGATTCTCTTGTGTGTATACTTCAATAAACTCGATGAAATTGCCTATCTGGGGGTGGAAGGTTTGACTTTAGAACCTTTCTTTTGCCCTCAAAGCACAGAGCGAGGCAGCTTCCTCTGAGTGTGTTCTGTTTTGCTGCTGAGCTGTTTTTAGCACAGAGGCCTCCTCTCCCTCCCAGACCGTGGAGTACATTTGAAAAAGCTGGCCTTAACTGCTGCCTGCATCCGTCCGAGGTAGAGCAGCAAATGGGCAGGGCTGAGGCTGTATGTCAGGAAGACACTTGAATTCATGGTCTTGTTTTCCTTTGCAAGGAAAATAAATAAATCCACAGGCTCTGCAGCCGGATCAGATATTGAAGTGAACAAAAATTCCAAATCCAGCATGTTCCTGGAGGGCTTGCAGCTTTGTTTACAATTCCTCAGCTCCTGGTTTAGGTGCATATTTTAGCATGAACAGATAGCAGTGTTTCGTATGCTTGTAAAAGCAATGAAGGCAGTGTGTCTTTGGCTGCCGACAGGCAGGAATCAAAACAGTAACGGTGTTGGGCAACACAGCTTTTCACAAGTTGGGATGCATCCCTTCTTTTATGACCTTTTCTTTTGTCAGTTCTGACACAGCTTGGCCAGCATGGCAGGGCTGATCCAGGAGGTTCAATGCCAAAAATGGGAAAGGAGGCATCCACTTGTTAACACTGAGTACGCTGATTCCATCTGTGTGCGTATGGCTTCGGTTAAATCCAAGTGCTGCTTAGAAATTAAGAGGTTTTACACCAACAGCTTGTGAAAATGTACTGGTTTAAGTCTGCTTTTTTGCTCAGGAGACAGGTATTTATGTTCTTCCTGCAGCACATGTCTTTGACCTTCATTAGTTTTCTTTTGCATCACATAGAAGCATCCAGGTTTTATCTCTGGTACCCTTACTCTTGATCCTCGCTGAGCTAGGAGACTCTTACTGTGCCCAAAAGACAAACGAGCCATTGACCTACCATCTGGGAGATAAGAATTCCTCACAGCCATGGACTGGGGGCCTTGCTTTGTTGGGGGTTGACGATGGCATAGAAATAATGTGCTTGGTCATGGATTTTGGGGGAGGGGATGCCAAACACATGGCACATACAGCACCTCCTGCAGTCTGAGCTCACCAATACCATTACTGCCGGTTCCCCAGGGAGTTCTCTATTCCCCTCCCATCTGGTGGTGGGTTTTGTGACAGTGACTGAGAGCCAAAAGGAAGCAAAACAAGCCAGATCCACTGGTGTAGCTGAGTTTGCTGGGAACGGGGTGGAGGGATTGCTGTTTACGGGGGATGCATAAGAAAAAGCATCATGGAGGAAGTAGTGGCCTGTGTGTAGAGCCTTTGTTCTTGATGTGGTTTTGTTTTCCTGATATTCTGAGATTGAGTGCCATCCTGTGGCACCCATCCTGTATTGCTCAGAGTCACTATGCGTGGCCACCGTGCTTGCTTTAAGCCCCACTAAAACCAGTTCCTCCTTCTATCGACTGCTAGAATGGGCTGAAGGTTTTTGAATGAAGTAGTTGTGTTTATTTTAGTCAAATATATATAACTTCTAAATATGCAGTATAACTAGTTCTTCGTAAGTAGTTGTTTTGTTGGTTTTTAATGTGGGAAAAGTTTTGTTTAGACATTCCTACTTCTTACCTTTAGTGTGGTCAGTTAAAGCCCCTCCTAAACTGCAGCATAAGCACTTTGCCAGAAAACAACAGCTTGGGGTTTGGTTGAGGAGAGCAAGCTTTTTAATTTCAGATTAGTATGAAATGCTTTTCACTGTAATAAATTTTGCATTCAGTGTAATCGTATGATGATGTTTTATGGTCTGGGTTAGCGTTGATTTATCCAATCCAAAGATTTGCTGTTGTTCAATTTAGCCTAAGCACCTTTGCTGCGTAGCACTCCTATGTTACCTGCTCAGCTTAAGCACTCAGCTGTGCCTTTTGTATTAAACCCATGGAAGCTTTGTGCTGACCTGCAAAATCTCACTGTCCACTGTCTACAAACTTGAAGGAAGGATGGTCCCCATCTGAAAGTGCACTTTAGAACTCATTTTCTCCTGTCTCATCTTCTGTTATCAGTTGCAGGCCCTTTGCAGTGTTGAAAAGGTATGATGGTGTTTTAGGGGAGAGTCAGCTATTTGTATTTACACAAGAAAAAGGCAGTGAGATTTCAGGCTGGCTCACAACTGATACATAGCAGTGGTGTTTATCACAGCAGGAGGAGTATAAAATGGTTTAATAGTTAGCAGGTGTGAATTATTTTGTGAGTAGTCACTTCCTGGAGAAAGGAGTGGAAATGATGGTTAGCGAAACATGTCAGGAAATGATCCATAAATGCATTTTCTATGTGCTTGCTTCTGTGACTGTCAAGTTAAACAAGTGGTTCTGGTGGTACCCTGCTGACTGAGGTACAGACGGCAGCTTGAATACAGACTTGAGCTGTGTGAGGACTGAAGAGCTCTGACACACGTTCATCAGCTTTTAAAGTACTGACGAATTCTTTTTGTGGTTCATTCAGGACACTGCTATGTTACTTGAGCTCATTATTTTGTCCAGGGAATATGGAAGGATGTAGTCTTCAGTTTCCTTGGTCAAATATAGTTAAAAATGAGACTTTTAGTAACTTCTATGCAGTAATCAAACCTATGGGAAGGAGGGAGTGTATGTGACATGCATTTTAATCAAAACTCAGATTTGTGAGAGTTTGTAGAGTAAAACTCAACCTGTCTCTTGTTTCTTTTCAGCCAGAAAAGCCCTGTTTGTTACTTTCATACCAAAATGATTTTCTCTCATTCTTTTCTTTCTCTTCAAGCTTGGTAAAATGCGGCTAACTATACCCTGTAGGGCCCTGACTTGTTCCCACCTGCAGTGTTTTGATGCCACTCTGTATATTCAAATGAATGAAAAGAAACCAACTTGGGTTTGCCCTGTCTGTGATAAGAAGGCTCCCTATGAACATCTCATTATTGATGGGTAAGTGAAGCTTGAGTCAAAATAAAGTACCCTGCACTCTCTGCTTAGTGTTCTTGTGCTGCACAGGATGCAGTCATCTGAAATCTTGGTTATCTGGCTGTGACCCTGTTTAAGTTAGCATTTAATTTCCCTGCTGTTGGTGAAGAATTACTAACCAGGTACCCCTTCATTCAGTATTTTGGAAGAACTGTGCTCATCAAACTGTGAAAGGTAATAATAATGAAAGGTGTTCCTTCCAGTCCTAGGTAGGTTTTTGAGCTATCCTTGTGGGGTTGGGTTATTTTACCCCCAGTGTTCCATAGTGCTGCATTCCTAGGTGGAAACAGCACATGTTGTCTTGTCTTTCAATGGAGCAGTGGCACAAATCTGGTCTAGTTGAGAGCAGACGTTCATGTTAGATCAAATAAATACTGCCATCCCCCAAAATGCATGTATAATTCCATATACAGTTTCACACTTGGGGAGCTGCTGTATATAGAAAGTGATGCAGAAATTGATTCCCTTGTCCTGCCTACCTGCAAAACATAAACCCCCTAAGAAATCTAGTTTTAATCTCCAAGAAGAAATGCCAAGTATGTATTCCTGGGTTTGCATTTTAATTCCTTAGATAGGAATCCTCTTAACAAAGTGTGATAAAGGGAACAAGCAGAATCTTCTGAGAACACTCTCAGAATGTTTTGCTCAAAGAAAAACCACAAAAGAAGGCACCAACCAACCAAGCCAGAAAAATCCCAAACAAACAAACAGACCCTCCCAAAAGTGAAACTAAAACCCTTGAAACAAATAGAACCCCAGAAAACCACCTCACAAATGACTGAGTCTTCTTTAGTGAGTAGGTGCTTCATTTTGGTGACCTGCTAATGAAGCAGAAGATTGCTCAGGGTCCGCTCTGAGGCCTTGCAAAAGCTTTTGAAGAGACACTCAGGGCTGACACAGGCTGCTTTGGATTCATGGATCTCAGGTTCTCTGCTTTGGATCAAAGATCTGTGGGCTTCCTTTTCTATGTTTCAGCCTAAAATAGTAAAGACTCAGAGTAGTACTTATTAAACCAGAGCATTTTCCTTACTTCTTGTGTTGCCAGGTGCAGACACTGGAGATCAGGTGATACGATTATAGCATCCCAAAGAGAAGGTTACTTGTAGAAAGCATTCAATCCGGGAAAGAGCGAACTTTCTCACTAATTAAAGCAAAGCTTTTTCCTGCAGAACCACATGAATAGTCTTGGTCGAAAGCTGGAATTCCCACTGGGAGTGATGTGGTGCCAGGATCCTAAAAATTTTAGGAGATGCAGCTTGGTAGAAGAGGCTGCAAGTTCAGATTCCCATGCCTAGCTTTTGGTAGGAAGTTTCAGTTTCTAAAGAGGTTTCAGGGAATAGCAGTCATTACATACTCACTTCTTGACTCCGTTAAGATAAATATGGGTTAGGAGGAGATTGGGTTTTTTTAATGCTAGTTCGCATTCTTCGTTCCTTTTGGGAAACAGAGTTGTGTGTCATGAGCTCTGCAGGATTCCTCTCTTGCAGTAAGTAATTGTGCAGAGTTTCAGATAATATTTTACATTTTTCAGTGACTTCTTTTTATCAAGGAAACGGATGAGAGAAGGGTGGAACAATGGAAGCTTTCAGCTCTTGAAACAGTAATTCATACTTACACTGACTAATAAAGGTATTGGAGTAAGAAAGGTGTTAAGCTCTTTTTGAGGGCTGATATTAAATGTTTTTGGTTGACAGGTTGTTCATGGAAATCCTGAAGTATTGTACAGATTGTGATGAAATTCAGTTTAAGGAGGATGGATCCTGGGCTCCTATGAGATCGAAGAAGGAAGTGCAGGAAGTAACTGCGTCTTACAACGGAGTTGATGGTAAGTTGTGTTTTGGGGTGCATGGACTGGATACGCTGAACTGTTAAGTATTGATGTTCCTTTAACTTTTCAAAGTGCTCATTTTTGCGCTTACCTTTGAAGCTTTTCATGATCATTTGGAAGAGATTACTTGAGTAATACCTGTTGGGGCTGATGGTACTTTTTAAGTTATCAAAGCTATGTGATTTTGTTCTCTTTTATTCTGAGTTGTAAGGTTTATTTGTGAAGACATGTAATAAGCTGTGATGTTACGACAGTTGTAGCAGTGGTGTAATCTACGTCTTATAATGTTTACTTACTTTGTATAGGATGCATAAGCTCTTCCCTGGAACATCAGGTGTCTTCTCACCAACAGTCAAATAAAAATAAGAAGGTAGAAGTGATCGATTTAACCATTGATAGCTCATCAGATGAAGAAGATGAAGAACCATCTGCAAAGAGAAGCTGTCCGTCTGTATCTCCAGCATCACCATTAAATAATAAGGGGTGAGGATAAAACCAGGCCAGTGCAGAGAGAATGTGCTCATGATGGAGAGTAGTAATAAATTTCAAATGAAATTGTATCTAGAAAGTTCTGTATCTGGATTATATCCTGGTTCAGAAGCTTATAGCATATGGATTTGATCTTGGGCCACAAGGCTTAAGAAGACTGAAATAACTTTGAGATGTCAAGTGTGTAACGTGATACAGTTTTCAGTTGTGTTTGTGAAAATGAATATAAAATGGTGCAAAATGTTGTGGCTTAGAAGGATTTTGTTTTTGCAAATCTGGAAATGTTTTTCTTCCCTAAAGAAATGTAAAAGCAGCCCATACACAGAGAGCAAGCAATGAGAAACATGGGTGTGGTATGGGAGTTGTGTGGGTTTTGCTGGTGATTACTGCCAGCAGCATAGTAATAAAGGATGCCAGAATAACCTGATCACACCTAAGTAGCCAAGCTGTTAATAGCACCCTGTTTACATAAACATATAGGGATGAAAACAGGCTGCACTGAAGGGATCCTGTTGTTGAAGTGATTACTGCTCCAGTCATGCAAATGACTCAGTGATCACTTTAAACTCCTCAAGACTTTTTTGCCTGTCTTCCATTGCCATTTACCTTGTAGGGTATAAATGTGTCATTGCACAGATTTGTATGGGGGATTTCAGGGTTCAGTATACCTTTAAGATTGTCCTGGCTTAGTATTTGTAACATTTATAGTAGAGATGCCAATGCCATTTGCAGTGAGAGTCATTAGTTTTTGCCTGTTTGAGACTGAACCTGTCTTAGCTTTTATTTTGCTGAGCTTCAACTGTCTTGGACTGAATTAACTTTCCTGATGAAATGTAACTGTGAGAAGGAAGCTTGAGAAACATGTGATGCTCCTGTCTCTTCCCTGCTTCCAGTCCCTTCCAGACTCAGTGAGGAGCTGTAGCATTGTGATGCTTTGTAGTGAAGCTTTGGCTTTTGATAGGGGAGCTTAAACAAAGCTCATACTGCATATTGAGAGGTTGGCTTTGTGTTAAATTTGAAAATAGCCATGACCTGCTTGGGACAGCAATAAAGCTGGGGCTGTATTTTACACCTGTAACAAGCCTTTGTTTCTTCCAGCATTTTGAATTTACCCCATCAAGCATCACCCGTGTCAAGAACACCAAGCCTTCCTGCTGTTGACACCAGCTACATCAATACATCGCTTATCCAAGACTACAGGCATCCATTCCATATGACACCTATGCCTTATGACTTGCAAGGTGAGCTTCTGACTGTTGGTAGCTGTAAGTACAGCTCTTCATGCAGTAATAAGTATTGCAGAAGGATTTAAACACACAGTGGTTTGACATTGCAGTAGTGCAAAATACTGTTTTGCATCCACAGAGGATGAGATGGTATTCAAACCCCACCAAAACCACTATAACGTTTATAAGGGTTCTGGTAGTGAAGAGAATCTGAAGTGTCACCAGTATTATGCTGGCTTAATTTCACAATAAATGGGGGGAAAGTTGGGGAGGTGCTTTTTTGTTTTGAGAAGCTTAATTTTTTTCCTTTGGCTCTTTACAGGTTTAGATTTCTTCCCTTTCCTGTCAGGAGACAATCAGGTAAGTCAAGGAAAATCAAGTCGTGTGGCAGATACTCTTTTCTGAGAAGGACTTGCTGGCATCGATGTATAAGCAAGGAAGGAACAGATGTATGATGTAGGTGTAAATACAGGCAGGCTGCAGCTTTGTTTCATGCACACAGACTGTGATCAAACACGAGCATTGTCTAAAGAGGGGTGTAGGATAAGGGCTGACAAAAGAGAAGCATTTCCATTCCTAGGTTAAGCTCAGCCAGCTACTGTTGTATGGTGGCATGACCCTTGGCCATGACTGAAGGTCCACCAGCCACCTCCTTAAGTTTGTGTCCTGGGTTCATGGCAGTTTGTCATGCCATGTTTGCCGCCTTTGTCTAAGTACTCACTGAAATGTGCTAGATTGGTGCTGGCTTCTCTAGTTGTGGGTGCTAAGCACGTCATTCCCTGAAAGGAGCCTGGGTTGGCAAGTGGTGATTGCCAACTTGATCCCACTTGATCACTTTTCCTCCTAGGCTTCCAAAAAAATGAAGGGCTGAGGTGGCTCACATGCCCTTGGTCCCATCATATTCCGCAGTCTGAAGTACGAGAATTGCACTAAATGTAGAGGAATACTTTCCCATAATTAAGACCAGAGCCTGCACTGTAGAGTTTGGATTCAGAAAAACTGTGTTGATATTCAGTAGAACAGAGATAGGAGAATTACTCTGTAACAAGCAGTGCAGAATCTGATGCACTGATATGGCACAATTGTACTAGTGCATAAATGTGGGGGAGCAAGGCTGAATAGCCCCCATGTGTTTCAGCGTAGTGGAAAGAAACATCCAGAGCAGAATTCCTCTGCAGAGACATTGTATTTAAAACCTGATTCTTGATAGCTACAGTTCTCACTTTTCAGGGGCTGACCAGCAGAGAGCATAACTTGGGATAGCCCTTGCTGCTGTCAAGCAGGACCAAGGGTGCTATTTCTAAATGCATTTTCCACAGAGGTATGCTTCCCTCCACCGGCAGTGATTAGCACATAGTTTCACCAGCTGTGGTTGGTTTGTAACTTTTGAGCAGAGGAGAGGGATGGCAAAACGTTGGGTTGAATTTTGGGGAGTTTTTCCAACAGGGAATTTTCTGAAGAGGTAAAAGAGTGCTGCTGCTGACCATATCTTACTGGTTTGGATGTCCTGCAATACTGTTCCCTCTCTAGCCTTTGTTCTTACTGATACTAGTATTTCCAATTTCTTCTGGCTTCACAAGTGAAGGGTTGCAGACGTAGAAGTTCACTGCATCAGTCCAGTTGCCTTACAGAGCGATTGAGTAGCCGAGCTGGTGTGATACCCAGAACCTGTCAGAGCTTTAGCTTACAAATACCTTCTTTTGTGCTGGTCTGAATCAAAACTGTGGTGTCTGAAATGTAACTTGCAAATGTTGTTTTTCCCCCCCCAGCATTACAACACCTCCCTTCTTGCCGCTGCAGCTGCGGCAGTTTCTGCATCAGATGATCAAGAACTCTTACACTCTCGTTTTTTCCCATACACTTCATCTCAGATGTTTCTCGATCAGCTAAATGCAGGAGGAAGCAGTTCTCTGCCGGCCACAAATGGTAGCAATAGTGGCAGTAACAGCAGTCTTGTTTCCTCCAACAGCCTGCGAGAGAATCATGGTCATCCAGTTGCAAGTAGGAGCAGCACGGACACGGCGTCCATCTTTGGTATCATACCAGACATTATTTCGTTGGACTGATTTTTGGAATATATGAACTCGTCCGAGGAAATCTTTGTGCTTGGTTTTACTTTCTGTTAGAAACATAGACAAGTTTTTTTCCTTTTTTAGGGAAAAAAATTTATGTGTACAGAGAACAAAAGTATATTTTCAGTTTTACTTTTGTATATAAACCTAAGATGGCCTCACTGGTAAAAATAAGAAAAAAAAAACACAAAACAAAAAAAAATTAACAAAAACAAGGAGCTTCAGTTCATTTCTATGGATGCTGAAGATTTTACACCTGTGCATTTGTCATGTGAGTTATTTTTCCTCCCCCCCCCCATAGTTTGGACGCAAACGGCATTATTTTCTTCACAGTAACATGAACAGGAATGGAGCTGAACTTTTAAAGTTCAAACTTTATGAGAGGGTTTTTTCTTCTCTTGGAGTCATTTACCTTTGGTGGTGGAATCTAATTCTCCCATCCCACACTTAGTGCAGATTTCATTATGCTTAAAGTGGAAGAAACCCTACTCAAAGTGTTCCACAGCATCCCCTCTGCTCGCAGGACAGAGCCTTTCAGGAGTGGCTTTGGCTTTTTGGGATTTGTTTTGGTCATTTCTGGTTCCGTGTGACCCTCTCTTCAGATTGTTTTGAATTCCATGCTTTAGTCAAGCATGTTGCAAGCTCATTAGTGCACCAGTTATTCTTGAGGGCCAGACTCAAATCTCAGGCTGAGGAATTTACTTGGCTGTGCTTATGTGGGACAAGACAGAGAACTTTATAGACTCTAGCCCCAAATAAAAGCATTGACACATTGGACTGTAGGGATTTGTATCTAAAAACTTACTATGAAATCCTTGTCAAATATCTTAAGATCCTAATCAGCAAAATATTAAGCATGTGTCAGCTTTAAATTTGCGGAGCTGCTTGTGCTTTAAAGTTAGCCATGCGTGTGTAACTGGCCTATTGAATTGAGGCCTATCTTGTTCTGGCTGGAGAAGCCTACTTTTAGCTGCAGTAGATCAGATTTCTGCTTCAAAGTGAACTCATCAACAAAAGGACAAAAATACAAATACCAACACACTCTTGCATGGTTTGTGCAGCCAATAGTGGTCTTGGTACACACTGTCTTCTGAGGTCGCATCCATCAAAATGAATACTCAATGTTCTATGTGAGTCTTTTAAACCAAAACCCAACCCTATAACAAAGCCCCACTCTGTAGCCCATGTACTCATACGATTGCTACCTGTTGAAGTCTTTTAGGGTAGTGGGTTTCAAAACTCAGTTTTCTCTTTTTGGCCTTGTGATTCCTTTGATTTCCCTGGTTTTTCCGCACACTTCTGTTGAACTTTGAGCCATAATTACTCCCCGGGTTCTTTTCTCTTTCTAAGTTGTGCATGACATAGGAAAACCTTTTTATTTGAGAACCGATGGGTCATTTGGGCTGAACCGTTCTTATTAAGGAGTGAAACGTGTAAATAGCTGGAATGCAGTTTTTCAGGAGATTCTTTAAAGTTAAGAGAAGGGGGAGGGAAGGAAGCGATTCTCTTGTGTCCCAAAGTCCATGTCAGAGAGAGTAAATATTTCCTCTGGTGTGAAAACTATTTTTATAGCTGGTTGAAAGTGCAGGTAACGAGTTTATCAGGAAAAGAGAGTTAAGGAATACTACAGTGAGCAGATTCTTGTCTGACTTTTTCATGTCCAAACCTGTTGATTGCAGTTAGTTGCTTTGAGCATTGACAAGGGCCACCTTTTGCCTATGAAGTTGTCTGAAAACTCTTGCATTGATTAAAAAAGAAAAAAAAAAAAGGAAAAAAAGAAAAAAAAAAGGAAAAAAAGGAAAAAAAAAAAGAAAAAAAGGAAAAAAACCCAACCCTTCTTTAATCCAAGTAGCATTAGGTATTGCTGTATGATCAGTCGTATGGTTATTTGAAAGGTTCACATTATGTGGCATCCAAATCGTTTTTAGTGTTTTTACAGCATCCCTCTGCCACTAAATAGTTGACTTGAATTTTGGAAACAACTGTTTGTGTTTATATGTATATGTGTGTGTATATATGTATTTATAGATCCGTGTGTGTGAGTTCAAAGTGAGTTAAATAGTTTTTCCCATGCATGTGTATTTCATACATATCTGGCTGATATATATATATTTCACCATACACCAATTTTATAATTTATTAAATGTCAGTTAAAAAAAAAATAAATAAAAGGATAGAAAATGGGAAATACTTATTTTTTAAACTCAGTCTGATTTTGAAGTGATTAAACCTACACTAGGAATATATCTCATACATTTTAGTCATGAATACTAACCTGGTAACTTCAGAGCATATGCTTTGCTATAATACCATTTGTAAACCTGGAGTACAAGTGCTGTGGGTGTCACGGGGAGCGTGTGTGGCCCCGGTTCTGAACCACCCAGGAGACATTGGGAGAGCTGGTGGCTGTTGTGCTGACGATGGTGGCAACGCTTCATTGACTCTATTGTTAAAGATGACCTGAGGAGCAGCTTGTGTCACTTTTGACAGTGGTATTAAAGTCTTGTTAACCCACATGTAAAATGAACCGTGGCGAGTGTGTGGTAACACAGGATCCGGCATCTTTATGCCTGGCTTAGCTTTTGGAAAGCGAGGTCAGCTGAGGACAACTTCCATTTCCTCATGAGTTATCCCGAAGGGAAGGAAGGCTGTTCAGTTCACCGGTGTCGTTTTTGAACCTCATGGCTCTACAAAGAAGGGACAGACGTGTTCTGAAGTCCTCCTTTGTGGTTTTAATCCCATATGCTTTGTGAGTATTCCTGTTTCATGCTAGGGTGTTCTTTATTGCTGATAATTCTCTGTGCCTCTGACCACAGTTAACATTGCTTGGTAGAAGTCTCAGTCTGAGTTCTCAACAAGTTCCCTGCAAATGTCACTCCCAGACTCGATCTCCATTGGTTCATGTATTAAAGATGCTGTAAAGCAATCCAGAGCTCCCTTCGCTGCCCATGGCTGAGTTTCTGTGGTCCTTAGCCTGGAGGTCTCTTGTCCTCAAGTTCTTCCACCAGAGAGGTAGGGTGTGCACACACGTGTGCCTCTTTTATGTCGGGTACGAGCACACAGCTGTTTGATAGCAGGGTGGAAGTGGCTTTGAAAGCTCTTAGGGCATTACTGATGCATCCTTTAGATGCTCTAACCTAGGCCGTATGTTAAGATCTTGGTAGCACTTCCATCATAATGGATGTGACTGCGACTGCAGGCTCGCCACTTGCTCCCCATGGCAGGGACTCAAAGCCTTTCAAGGGTGGGATGACTGATAGGTTGTCGTTGGACTCTGTTGGACCCTCACTAAGGCTGTGAGAAGAACATTTGACAAATGAATTCTTGGCTGCAGTTGAACATTTCAGGGGTGTAAGCACATTTTCAATAGACAAGGGTTTGTTTTGTCAGTGTAACCAGTTTCCTTTTCTCCTTTTAAACAGAGCTTAGATTTCTAACAAGGGAAAATTGCTGGTGGTCCCCAAAAGTGCTGCTGTTAATTGTTCTAATTAACAAAGGGAAAATGTATATAAGCAGAATATTAAAATTACCATTAATTCCATGAATTGAAAGCTGTCATTCATTGCCTTAAAACTTTCTCTTAGTTTCCATACGGCATGCCAAACCAGTAAACGGCTTTTAAAAATGTATAGTAGACCAATGTCAGTTTGTATAAAAGTACCAAGTGAAAATATTTATTATATGCATTGGAAAAAAAAAATGGTTTACCTATTGAATGTTACCTGTTTATGTAGAAATCTTTAGATGTAATAAAAAGCATTCAGTTACGTTGTGTTTCCTGGGGGGAAATTAAAACGGGGGGGGAGAGGAGGGTGTTTTCTGTGAACTCAGGAGTTGCAAAGGTCCCTTTTGGACACGGATGCTTTGCCTCCAGTTGTTTTGTGGCATGGAATGGCTCTGTTGTCTCTCCAACCTCTGACAATGTGGGTTTGGAGCGGGTGTGAAGGGGGGGTTCTGTTCGCTTGTATTTGGGTAGGGTGAACCCACCCAGAGAGGATGGTGACCCCCTGTTAGGATCCACATCCACGCTGGAGCAATCCAAAGTGATTCTGAGCTCCTCAGTCCCCATGACATGCGAGCCTTTCATACTGCCTACAGCTGTGAAAGGATTTGTTCATCAACTGCCCTGGCCAATAGGGAAGTATTAAGCTGTTTATTGGATCATTTGTAATTTGGTTATTGATGCATTATTGGGAACAAATGCTTCTACATGCGCTCCATGTTTCGTAAGGTGATTATGCTCACAGCAGCCGAGGTTTGTGCTCGCTGCCAGCACTGGTGCCTCCGCAGCAGAGGCTTGGAAGGGCTCCGGTGGCAGCCAGAGCTCCCCCCGTGCTGCAGGCAGAGCTCCAAAAGGCACTGAAGCAGAAAGGCTCCGTGATGAGGTAGGTGGGGTTTGTATCCAAACACTGGGATTAACTGGGAAGGGTGGGAAGAGAGGTACGCGGGAAATCTGATCCTTTGCTGTTGATAGGCCCTGTTGGTTTTGTTAGTGAATCTTTGCTCTGTTTCATTGTATGCTGTTATTCTGGAGTGTTTGAGTGCTGAGCTGCTTGTAACTAAGTCTGAGAAACAGTGTTTTCCAGGTTTATTTTCTATCCATAGGGTAAGAAGATGCTGGATGCATTTGACAGGCATGACAAGGTATGTCAGTTCTACACCGAGCAAAGTTCATTTCCCCTCAAAGCACAATCCTTTACTCTTCAGAGGGTTTTTCATCTTGGCATATCAGGGTCTGAGCCTGAGCTTACTGGGTTAGCTCAGGACTGTGCCTTGAGAACTGCAGGCTCTGCAGCTTGGCTCTGAATCAAGGGAGGTTGGGCACGAGACTGCCCTTTGTCTTAAATACAGGAGGGACATCCTGGATCTGCTTCCGTATCTTGCACAGCATTCAGCATGTCATTGAGTCTTCTGTGCCTATTTTCCACCCTCTGTGAATAACTCTTACCCTTACAGAGACGCTGATTTGGAAGAGTTAAGATTTCATGTCAGAGAATGGTTTGGGATGGAAGGGACCTTAAAGCTCATCCAGTTCCAGCCCCTGCCACGGGCAGGGACCCCTTCCACTGGAGCAGCTTGCTCCAAGGCCCGTCCAGCCTGGCTCATCATTCAGGTTTGGTTTTATTTTTCCAGTTTCTGGCCAAGTTTGTGGTCATTACAGTCCTGCTTGATCCTGCGTTTCAGTAGTGTATGATTAAGGTCTCCTTGGTCAGTGGTCTTCAGGCCAATGCAGCATGCCTCAGTAGGGAATAAATGTATTGTGTATGCTATGGCCGTGACAGTTTAACTGCTGATTATTTCACAGATAGAGCAAAGAGTGAGTTGGTTGCTTCAGTGGCCCAGATTCGGAATTAAAGCAAGGAAGGAGGGAAGCCTGAGGGGAGGGAAGGGCCTCGCATGGGGGGAAGCCCCTGCAGACCCGCAGGAGCATGGCCTTTTCCAGCATGTGGCTGCTTCTGCGTGATGGTCTTTGTACAGATTTCTGACTGACTCCAGAGAGGATCTGCTGTGTTGTCCTAAATTTCGTATGAGGGTCTGTGGACCTTAACTAAGGCTGCCAAGATACAGGTGGAGTAAGATCAATCAGAACCGCTCTGGGTCAGAGTGCTTTCCATCAGTCTAAAGCCAGGAGAGATGGGTGGTTTTCCCTGTTGTAGAGATGCTGAATTTCCTGGCCCTGTTCTTCCCTGCCAGGCTGTCTCTGGGAGTGTGTCCTCAGCGGATAGCCCAGAACTTGGTGACAGATACGTTTACCAAGCACAGCATTTTCAGTGGGTTGCCTCAAAACCACCTTCACCACACAGAGATTTGGTGCTGAAGATCCTGTGTCGTAATAATGGGACAGAGGCACAACGGGACAGAGATGCTGTGCGCTGGAGGAGTGGAAGAGGAGGAGGAATGAGGTGGTGATTGTAGAGCACTGCTGTGATTGGAGAATGGGAAGGTGTCCTCTGCTGAGCATCACTGACAGGGGGAGCAGGGATCTGCTGCTGCGTGTCTGTGGTGCTCTGCATAGTCAGCAGGGATGCGGCTGTTGATGGGATCCTACGCTGCATCCAAGGAGCTGTGCATAATTGTACTGGAATTACTTCTGTCATTGCATAGTTGAGCTCCCAGGGGGGAATCCCTACACAAAAGACTGTGTCTGAGCTTGGGTGTGTGGAAGCAGTAAATGGTTGTGGTGATGCTGACTTCTTGGGACGCTGTCACCATGCGACCTTAACTACAGCTTCCCCTTTACACCACAATCTGTAGACTTAAAGGCATTCTAAAAGTCATTTTTTATATTATTTTTAACCTGTTCTATTTAAAATACTACTTCTTAAGCAGGACACACGTTACACAAGGGAATGTTAGGTGCAGTTTATTCAGATAACAGCACACGTTTTGTGACAGCATTCCTCCAGGAATGGAGTGGGATCCTGTGTGAGTGTAAGCACTGTTGCGAAGGCATAAGGGTGTTTAAAGGCAAATGATGACTCCCAAGTCCAAGTAGCAAGTAGGAAGAAAGCCTCAGGTTCTGCTCTTACCAAATCTCTTGGCTTGAGTTTCAGTAGTCGACTGTTGGAAGACAAATCTTGTGGACAAATTCTTCATACCTGATTGTCCCGTTTGGTCCAACTTTGGCTTCTTTGAGCAGGTCATCAACTGAAAGAGGGCAAGAAAACCACAGGTTTGAGTGGTGGATAGTACAGATGCTGGGAGTTGGTACAGGAGTTGGGTTTCAAATCAGTTTTGTTAGTTCTGGGATCAGTTCTGGTACCATCCAGATGGGTTTTGAACTAGCACCAGGTCACACTTGGGCGTAGATCTCCATGTCTTAACTTTCTGGAGCAGAGGTGCCCATCTCCTTGATTTCCACATGGAAAAGATTCACAAATTTAGTCTAAAACAGCTTTTAATTGCTTCTGTTGGCTTATTCGGCCTGGATAGCAAACCTGCCCCAATTCAATGTAGACCAGGCTAAGTGCTCATAGAGAAGATGTGCCTAACTTGGAGTAGATCTGCGTGACGCTTGTTAATGTTGGTGGGCCTTTAATGTTTGAAAGGGAAGAATGTCTCAGCTGGAGCTCTAAGGCTCTCTCTGAAAATACATCTGAAGAAGTGGTAACTGTGTAGTTGGCACCTGGGAGCAGTGGGATGCTTTTCATTCCGGCTTTGGGAACTCCTTGGCAGTGACAGCAGCTGCCTAACTTACAGTGTTATCTTATACAGGCTAAGCCATCAGAATCATAGAACCTCAGACTGGTTTGGGTTGAGGGGACCCTAAAGCTCATCCAGTTCCAACCCCTGCCACAGGCAGGGACACCTTCCAGTAGAGCAGCTTGCTCCAAGCCCCATCCAACCTGGCCTTCAGCGCCTGAACACTAAATACAGCCTCTCTATGTGATAAATCACCATTCCAGGGAGCAACTCCGACAAGGGAAGAGGTCTCTCAGTTAACAGGCAGCTGGGTTGCAAGACACAGCATCTCTGCTTGGCCGTTGTGGTGTGGCTAAAGGCTGATGACAGCAAAGAGTCTTTGTCCTCACATGAGTCTAATTAGAGTTGATGGTGCTAATGGTTCTCCTTGGCTTGGGGAGTGCTCCCTGCTCTGTGTGTGTCTGGGCTCCCCTGGGGGCTCTGGTTTATGTGGGAAAAACCTTTTAAATGAAGGCACAAACTCATTGTGTGGCTGTGAGGCTGGTGCTGGTGGGGCGGACACAACAGCAAGATGCGATGCCCTGGTGCCCTGGTCATTGGGTGTGTGACGGGGGGAGCATCCCTTCTCCCAGGTGTGCACCAGCGCTATCTCCTGCTGGCACAGGTCCTGTCCCAGAGGGAATTCAGGAAGGAAATAAGAGGAGGAGCATTTGATACATCTTTGAATTGCAAAATACCTTCTTCCTCGGAGAGCTTCTCGCCCAGTCTGGTGAGCTTGGCCTTCAGCTCCGAGACAGTGATGATGCCTCTCTTCTGCCGGTCTATCATGGACAGGGCGGTGAGGATTTCCCTCTCGGGCTCCTCTTGCTTCATTTGCCTGTACATGATATTGAGGAAAGTGGAGAAATCCAACTCTGCGTTCTTGTCTGGAAAAGTAAGAGGAGATCCTTTAGGGATGGCTCAGTTTTGTAGTCTGGGTCCTGCCCTGAGCATCCTCTTCCTCTTTCCCCCTATCCCCCTTCCTGGGGCACCTTTTGCCTGCCTCTGGTCTGGACCAGAGCAGACCATATCTGAGGGATTTCTCCTGGCCTAAACCCCATTTATAGCTTTACTACACTTGTGTGTCCAGGTTTGCTGTATACAAGGTCTGTGCCAGACCTAGCATCCAGGATTCTTAATCCAGCCCATTTTATCTTGTGATTCTTTGCTCTTCGTGCTGTGCTTTGAATTCATTTGTGTATCTGCACAGGAACATCTTTCAGTGCTCTTCTACCTCTGCTGCTTGGACTGGGCAGGTTCCCAGCCTCAAAATCCACGATCACTATACATGCCTTGAAGCTTTTTCTTGTCAATGGCACTGTTTTAACCCATGCACGGTTTGACTTTGTTCCCATCACATCAGACCATGGGATTTGGTGACTGCTCTTGGTTTGCATTGCCTGTTTCACCAGGGGGGGCTGTTCCCTGTGGGGCTCCAGGCAGCCTCAGGCCCACAGAGAAGCTGCATTTCCCCATCTGTTTCATCCATGTGTTACCCATGTTTTATCTCCATGTGTCATCCATGGGCTGCACTCACCGATCTTGTGCAAGTGGAGGTGTCTCTGCGCCTCCCCAGGCGTGGGGCTGGCTCCCAGGCACCGCATCACTGCCATCAGGTCCGAGGCCTTTATCTTCCCCTTTTGTTTCTTGTCGTAGAGGGAGAAGCATTCCTTGAACTCTAATTAAAACCCAAACTCGTTATTCCCTGCCAGAGGATGTGGATCCACCGCTGACATCTCCTCCCCAGTGGCCCGGCCGGGTGCTGTTGGTGGGGTTCCAGCAGGGATATTGTGTCTGCTGTGGGGTGTCTTGTTTCAGGATGATGGATGGGGATGGGGGGGAGGACCGACCCTGGGTAAGTGCCAAAGGCAGTGAGAATGCAGGCTTGGGAGCAGCAGAGCTAAAGGGGTCCTTCAGCCTAATGAGGCAAGTCTGAAAGTGGAGTCAGGCTGCTGCACGTGGAGAATGGTGGTTAAAAGAACTCTGGGGTAGCAGAGGATGGTGAAGGAAGGAGGCTTAAGGACAGAACGATGGAATGATTGTACTGGTGCATTGAAGCTCCTCCAGCTCCAGCCCCTGCCACGGGCAGGGACACCTTCCACTGGAGCAGTTGCTCCAAGCCCCTGTGTCCA
>JAOEHY010002987.1:0-68423 GCA_025447955.1 Psilopsiagon aurifrons | reverse complement strand
CTGGAGCACCTCCCATATGAAGATAGGATGAGAAAGTTGGGTCTGTTCAGCCTGGAGAAGAGAAGGCTGCGTGGAGACCTCACAGCAGCCTTCCAGTATCTGAAGGGGGCTTATAAGGATGCTGGGGAGGGACTCTTCATTAGGGACTGTAGTGATAGTATAAAGGGTAACGGAGAGGTTTAGATTGGATATAAGGGAGAAGTTCTTTACTGTAAGGGTGTTGAGGCACTGGAATGGGCTGCCCAGGGAAGCTGTGAATGCTTCATCCCTGGTGGTGTTGTGTGGCATGGTTTAGTGGGAGGTGTCCCTGCCCATGGCAGGGGGATTGGAACTAGGTGATCTTAAGGTCCTTTCCAACCCTAACTATTCTATGATTCTACGATTCTATTCCTTATCTCTTCTGTGATCACTTCTGTGTTGTAAAGCAGCAAAGTCACCATTTCAAATACATAGCACCAGTGGTCTTTGCAAAAGGTAAGCGGAAGAACCTCTTCTGAAATCCAGCCTTATGACTGGCCAAGATGCAATCATACTGAAGTAACCTTGCAGTGTCCTGCCTTTTGGTGTTCAGAGATGCCTTTAATTCAAATAAATATAAGATAAATACAGGAATGTAGATGTCCACTATATGAAAAAGTTGCGTTACGTATTTGCTGGTTTTTTTTTTTTTTCAGGGAAAGTACACAAAATTTTAATTTATTGTTTTGATAAAGTATTTCCTTCAAGTGTTTTTTAGAAGAGAGCAGAAATAAAAGTATATGATTCTTCTAAGCCTTAGAATAATATGTTTACATATTAGGGAATCTATTTCATAGAAATCAATATCTTTTCATTTCATCCGGGGAAGAATAATATTAGACACTTATTGGTTCTTGGCATTCTTAACACTCTGTTTGTGAAGGGAAACAAAGAATTTTACAGCTGCTTCCAAGAGAGCATATTATTAGATCTTAATACTTAACTGCATTTCCTCACAAACATTGATTTGCTGTTGTTATTGTTGTGACTGCATCCAGGTGGTCATATAGTTTGAAAGAAATATACAATTAAATTGGTATCACAAAATTATACTTGGTATATTCATGTCTGCCTAGGTCTTGGACTCAAAAGCAAGTAATTTGGTTTTTCTTCAGAAACGGAAAATTCAATTTCCTCTTATGAACTCCTCAAGTGCTAACAACCACCAAGAGTCATAGAGAGGGAGGTTGCTCCTAACCAAGAGGCTTGCTAGTGGTGGGAGGGGCTGTTGTGGTTTAAGCCCAGATCTTCCCATTCTTCAGCAGCTGTCAGCAGTCTGGGAGACATCCTTTTTTAGACTCCCACACACATTCCAGAGAAGTGCCATGATCACCAGGTGGTGTTTGGGCTGGATTGGGGGTGAGAAGGGAGTGTGAGGCAGAGGACCTGGAGGAAGGCACTGACCCACTCTGGACATCCTTCTCAAAGTGCTTCCCTTTGAGCTATAGCAAGGACCTGAACCTTTTTATTCCTCCACCCCAGCAGGGTCAGAGACCAGTGGATAATTGGTGGTACATGTACTCTGACCAGAAATTCTTTACACACTGAAATTGTATATAAATTATTGATGAGCTTTCTTTCACAAACTGATTTTTCTGTCTGAAAAATGCTTTCGTCTAAACATGCCCAGCCAGCTCTATTGTGTATTTGCTAAAGACATGAATACATAATTATTTTGCTTCATTACTATTGAGTTTTTCTTTCTGTTGACCTTTATTCTATGTCTGTTTAATATTAGAATTACAAAGATCATGTGAAGTGAATATTAAAATATCCTATCTAAAATACATTAAAAGAGCCTGATTTTCAGAACGTCTGGTCCATGGTTTCCCAGCATCAGCCATATTTAGAAGTCTTGCTGTCTGAGCTTTTAGGCAACTAGATACTTCATATATTTTTACGTGTGTTGCAGCAAGGACTTGAATTCTAATTTTCTCTAAATATCCCCATGGATTTTAATTGCACAGTAGTAGGATAGTAATATTCTGAAAGGTTTGTTCTTATGCATTAAAATTTATTACAGTCAGCAGAAGTCTTGCGAAACAATCATTTAACCCAGGCCTTAGCTCTGTGGTCTCTGAATGATGTCAGCTCATGTGTATGGTTATTGCATCTTGTCTTTCACCTGTTATGTCAAGTGATCTCCACTGGTGCTGACATGCAGCAGGAGAAGATCAGGGTTGGCAGAATGAAAACTGCAAACTCTTTATTTTTTTCTTACTGTGGGATTATTCTCCTGTTTATAGTCCATGATCTGTAGTGTCACAGCTGAATACTTAAGAGTTCATGATCAGGGATGGCTTACAGTGAACAGTTATGTTGGTACTACCCTCAGCTGTCCACCCTGGCCATGGCTGCTGCTTGCCACCTGGGCCACTCACTAAAACAAGCTTCATGAACAGAAGCAGGTCGCATGAGTTGAGGTATCGCTGGCTGGGCAGGCAGATGGACAGGAAAGTTGATCACTCCTGCTTGTGAGCCTGGGTATGCAGAGACCACACTTGCAGCTAGCTGGAGCACATCATGCTTCCTGGCAGGGCTTCAACTTGCAGAGTTAACTTTACTCAAAAGAAAACTATGCCAGATTCTGGCCTTTGAAGATTTCGGTAAGCTTCTTTGTCAGGGAAAAAGGGTTGCCAACTGGGATTTTTCATGAGTTGACTGCTTTTCAAAGATCTCTGTGAAAGGGGCTTGGTTAAGGGCATTGCTGGGGGAAACCAATTATAATTTTCAAATATGTTAGACTTAAATAAACATTTAATTAAAATAAGACCAGCTCTTTCAGCCATTGCCTGTCTTCTCCTGTTTGTAGAGTTGGGGAGTTCTGGGGAATTCCTGATACTACATATTTTTTGACAGCGTCAGCAAACTTTTCAAACTATCCTTCAGTATTTTCTTTCCCTTCCTCCCAACTTCTTTTCTCAGATGCTTTAACCTACTTTTTAGTCTCTTATCTTTCCCGTTTTTTCCCTACTTCTTGCAATCTCCAATTTTCTTCTAACCATTCTCTCCCTGCCCATTTATTCCCCAGTCCCTTTTCCATACTTTTTCCACTGCTCTTTCTTCCCCTAGCCCAACTATACCTCCACAATAGCCTCTCCCTAATGATGGAGGAAATACCCTGAAACATGAGCTTTTAGCAGCTGGGAGTCAGGAGGGTAAATGTGAGATGGCTTTACATCCCCTCACTGGTTTGCGTCATACTTCAAATGTCCGTCCACCTTTGGAGGCAGCAAGAGATGTATCTGGGCCAGCAAGAGGCAGAATGGAAAAAGAAGATGATTTTTTCACTTGTTGAGCGGCTCTAGCTGCTGCCAGGCACCCCAAGAAGACCCATGGGGAGTGGAAGGGTGACAGAGGGCCACAGCAAAGGCTGTGGGAGGTGGGGGCTCCCCCTGAATGACATGCAGCACACTGAAATCTGTTTCCACTAAGGTATAATGCTGTATTCAGCAGTATAACACAGCAGTACATGCAACATTGAATGCTGAGTGTGAATCTTTGAAGTTATTAAAATCTGTAAATGTCTTCAATAAAAGCAAAGGGAAAGTGCTGGCCACACCATGTTTTTATTTTGAAAACATCCAACTGATAGTAGTTTGCCCCAGGTTTAAAGTTCTCCCGCCCTCCAATATGATTTGATTGTCCTGCTTTTTCTTTTCCCTTTTCACTCTTTTCACCCTTTTCTTTGAGGATGTCCAATGCTTAAGTGTGTTTCCTTGGTAAGAAATTATTAAGGAGCATGATATTGCATTGAGATACAGTAAATGTAAACAGTATTATCATCCCTTTACAGAGGGACAAAGAAGATATTGTGCAGTAGCTGGTGATGCTGGCTGCTATTAGACATGCATTAAAGCGATAAATTGTGACTGTTTTCTACGTATCTTCAACAATACAAAAAATGCAGCTTAGCAAATATAGGCGGCAAATAGACATGTGTACCAGCTACAAACAAATGAACAAAACATAGCCTTAGCCATTCCTACAGCTTTCTTAGAACTATGGCATTATTTGCAAACTAAAAAATAATAATTAAAATACCCCAGTAAAAAGCTCCAATTCTATTTAAACGAATGTGACTGAATTCTTAAATAAGACTCCCATGCATGTTTCTGCTCAGACTTGTCTCTCTGCTGCTTCATGCTACCGTAAAACATGATTTTTATTTGCTATTTTAAGCTGTGCAAAATGCACAACAAAATCCTGTAAACTTTCCCTGTAGACCTTTATTTCAAGGCTTTTCTGTCTTTAAATATTTGATCTTATAAATCTTGCTTATCATTAATCTCAGCATTTTTTGTCCTTTTACTGTAGTGAAAGTTTTGGAGATATTCTGCTTTACATCTGTGAGTACTATGTGAAGAACTATCACTTTCTTCACTTGTCAACTCATTCTAAATTAATGTCTAAATTAATCTGGATCAAGTGAGGAGATATTTCCAGCATCTCACCATGATATCCAGCCTGCTTACAATTTCTGTTTCAGCTGTGAGCAGACTTTTCAGACTAGAGGCATTTCAAAAGAAAGGAAAATATTTAGATCCTACTGAAGTTTAACAATTTCTAACCATTCAGAAAAAAGTAAAAACATAATCACAGTAACAGGTTCCTCCACCAGTTAAAGTTTTTGAACAAAACTGGAAAGATAAGCCTAAGTGTAGATCACATTCAGTATCTTTTGTGTCATGGGTTTGTTAATGGTGCTCTGAATTCTGGAAAACAAATAGTTACTCAGTTGGAGGTTTGACTGCAAGCACCTTCCTCTGCACTCTCATACAAAGAGTCAGTAAAAAAATATAATTTGATTATAATCTCCTGGTAGATACATGTTTAGCTATAGTAAAGAAAAACAAATTACAATACTTGGCATTACTCTTGTCCACACCATGAGACAGATACCAGTTTCTTCATAACTCCTGTCTCTCTGATAAGTTTTAAATTCTACCATCTGTTAAAATATAAAATGTAATGTGGTTTAAATCCCCATAAAGAACAAGACATGGAGTGTAACTCCTATTTTTCAATTTCAAAGGTAAATTGATTTACAATCAATGTGGGGAATTTAGTCACATTCATGGCTTTTCAATTGAATGAAAACAATCATTCCAATTTTCTCTGCTTTCTAAACACCATTAAAATACAGACTCAGTGTTCTGTAAATGGAATAAGATTTTATATTATACCTATCAACATACATATGCATTATCTTGACTTGCACGTATCAGTTATAGCATAGTACAGATGAATTGCTAAATACTTAATATATTTTAACCTACGGAAAATAATCCAGTGCATGACATTTACCAAACTACAGACATCTGACATACTAAGCATGTCTGAAAGCATCTCTCCTGTCTGACCAAATCACAAAATTAATGATGCAATAACGTAAAACATCTCTTTCTATGCAAAATTTTCATCATATCTTAATCATCATTTGATACATCAGGTTCATCATTTAGAGGGGATAATTTCCACACAAGCATGAAGAAAAAAAATCAAAACAAAGTCAATACATTTCTCTTGTATTTAATAATTTATATAAAATAATAGATATAATATTATATGTATATATATACATCTCACGGGGTCTACTTCTTGCTACTAGGAATTCATGCGTGTGAGTAAAGAATGGCAACCTTACCATAATTTTAAAACTCTAAATGTCTTTCTCATGTAAGGAATTAACAGCCAATGGGATTTGCTATATCTTAAAATATGACTAAAGACACAGAGCTCTACCTGAGGAATTAGATCTTGTAAGCCATGTGTTTCTCTGATTTTTATATCTTTCAGTTTTGTCATGAAAGTTCACAGAATGTTATATACATCTCTGAGGATGTGTTTTGTTTAGTTCTGCAGTATCTGCATTCATACTTCCCTTATAGCACTTTTGAAAAATACTGCCTTCAGCAATCTGAGGCCACCTTGCTGCCACAGTACAGTGGCAGCTCCAATGGCATCAACAGGAGTTTATTATGACTATCCCATGGCTGCATTTCAATCCTCATCAGCCAGCAGATACCCCCCTCTCCTGCCCCACAACATTTTTGATGTGTTTTGCAAAGCTGTAAATGACACTACTATTTGTGAGATGGGGCTTTTAGATGGTGAACACTCTGTTAAGAATTGTGAAAGTATCTTTATCTATTAATGGCTCCACTGTTTGCCAAGCTGCATTAAATTTAATTTAAAACTAAATTCTGCCTGCTGGCAGCAAAACATCTCAGCCAGTGCTCGTGCAAGACTAGGACTTTGTCCTTAAAAGAAAAGGTGATGTTGGTTAAGTTTTGTCTTAGGCATGTACAGTAGTGGCAGATGTTCTTGGCAATTGTTAAATGAGCTCCAGATGGTAGCTTAGAAGTTTGACCTTAAACTTTTTCTAACCTTCAGCTGTAATTATTAAATAAAGAGATGTATAGATGCATGGCTTGTTCAGTTTTTCTCCTGGATTTAGACCGAAGATAAAATGATGAAGTTCATCAAGAAGATGGATGATGATATTACCTTGTCTTGAATTCATTGAAAGTGGTGTTTGATAGAATCATCTGTTCACCATTATCTATAAAAAAGATTTTAAGGGGAAAGGAATAGCCTGCTAATTTTATTCTTTTTAGCCCTCATAGAAACAAAAGAAAACCAGTTTTCTGTTTGAATCTTTCATTCATTGTTTGATAAAATTTCATCCATTTATGCAGATTGTTTCCTGCTTGGCTGCTCAGAGTAAAGCCTAACTTGATGTGTTTAACCTAAGAGAGAACAAACAACTCGGCTCTCAGGTTTAAAGAACTCTTTTAATTTACTTTGTTCTTCAAAATATGGTGTGCGTATTTTTAGATCATTTACTACTCTTAGCACAGTGATCACTACGTAGTTTGCCAGGGACCTTAAGAAAGACCATCTCTATGGAAAGCTTTATAATTTCAAAAATAGTATCTAAAATCACTGAAATCTCCTGACAACTAGAATTATTCTTTACATGCAGAGATAAAGGAGGATAACTCATTGTTAATTTCCTCATTAGAAAATAAAACAATCTTTCACTGCAGTGAAACTTCTGTATGCCATTTCCAGAATGGGTACCTGTAGCAAATGGGTGATTCTGAATGTACAATAGGCATATACTTAACACCATTCTCTGATTTTAAATTAATTGGTTTTCTCCATGAATTTATTTTTTCTTTAATACACCCACTATTTTACCATTTACACACTTATTCTGAAGATGTGTTCCTTCCAGCAGAGAGCAGGTAAAAGTCCATCTCAGAATGGTAGCAGGCACAGGACAGGAGCCAGGTCCTTTCAGGGCACAGGGCAGAGGCAGACCAGTGGGGGCACAACACAGCTGGGCTCTGCACACCCCACTTCCCTTCTAAGGAAATTTTGGCAATGGGAACGGACAGGGCTGTGCCCATATCTCACCCCAGCATGGGCTTGAAATAACAGGTTAAACGTGATGCATCCATGAACAGGACACCAGTGTACTATTGCATCCGGTAATTTAGACATCGTCAAAATAATAAAAACATCAGATATGGTCTGGTCCTGTAGACCTGCTTGACTAACCTGATGTCCTTCTGTGACAAGGGGACCCACTTAATGGATGAGGGAAAGGCTGTGGATGTTGTCTGTCTAGACTTTAGATTTTGACACCATTTCCCACAGCATTCTCTTGGAGAAACTGGCTGCTCATGGGTCATACTCTTCACTGTGTAAAAAGCTGTTTGCATGGCTCGGCACAGAGTGGTGATGAATGGAGTTCAATCCAGCTGGCAACCAGTCACAAGTGGTGTTCCCCAGGGCTCAGTACTGAGGCCAGTTCTGTTTAATATCTTTAGTGATGATCTGGAAAAGGGGATCAAGGACACCTTCAGCAAGTTTGCAGATTGTATCAATCTGGGAGTGTTGATCTGCAATACCACAGGCTGTGGCCAGCAGGACCAGGGAAGTGGTTGTCCCTCTGTACTCAGGACCGCTGAAGCTGCACCTCAAAACCTGCATTCAGTTTGGGGACCTTCACTACAAGACGGACACTGAGGTGCTGGACCGGGTTCAGAAAAAGGCAACAAAGCTGCTGAAGGGTGTAGAGCACAGGTCCTCAGCTGAGGGAACTGGGATTGTTTAGCCTGGAGGAAAGGAGGCTCAGGGGGTCCTTATCACTCTCTGCAATTACCTGAAAGGAGGCTGCAATGAGGTGAGTGTCAGTCTCTTTTCCAAAGTAATAAGCAATAGTACATGAGAAAATGGCCTCAAGTCACTCTAGTGGAGGTTTAGGTTGGATATTAGGAAACATTTCTTCAGCAAAAAGGTTTTCATTGGAACAGGCTGCCCAGGGAAGTCGCCATCTGTGGATGTTTTAAAAGGATGTGCAGGTATGGTACAGAGAGATAAGGTTTAGACTTGGCAGTGTTAGGTTAATAGATGGACTCAATGATCTTTAATGTCTTTTCCAATCTTAATGATTTCATGATTCTATATCCTACTGCTTCAAACACATTTGGCACCAGAACTGCTGCACCCAAACTAATGAACTTTAGAAGAAAAAAAAAAGAAGTCTAAAGAAAGCCTGAAAGTACAATCTGACCCTTCAAGTGGTAAAACACTTCTTTCCTTTTGAAGGAAAACAACTCTGGAAATATTGACTTGGAAATATTTAAAGGTTGCCATTGATCATATCTTTGATCCATAGATAATTCAAGAAGATAAGATCTAATAACATATCTTATTAAAGCTGATGAATGTAACCAGCAGCTTTCAGCCTGACTGAATATTGAATGCTCCTTTATACAGCAATAATTCAAAAAAGTAGGAAGCCATTGCCCAAGGTAAATGGAAATAAAACCATGAGGCCAAAAAGGGTTCCCTAAAGTTAACTGTAAAACACTCATACTGATACTGATACTTACTGTGACACTGATTTATGCAAATGCTCATCAGCCAGGCAGGAGGACCCATCATTGAGGGACTGACCCTGGGAGCAGGCAGAGAGGTTTGGGGACAGCCCTGGGTTGCTGAAACAGGTACCTCGCCTCCCATGCCCATGCTCCATGGCTTCAGGGCATAAAGTCAGACCCACAATGTCCGCGCAGCACCTGGATGTATAATCTGTGTCTCTACCCCACAAACTCACACACTGGGCTGCAGCCAAATATTTCCAAAGTGCAGAGATCTAAAAGCTATAATTAATCTTTCTGCTGTTAGTCTTTACTACACTTCACACATTCCCTGCTTCCTGGTGGAGCACTGTGCCCCATACACAAAGTAAAAGGTTCCTTACACAAGTATATAATCAGCACCAATATGATGTATCTACCCTTCATATGCATTACTTGTATTTTGGAGAGTGCAGATGGATTTTCTTATCTTTGATGAAATATATAGAAAGCAATTGAATTTTGGTTTAAAAATACTAACTTGTACAACGAGTCTAATCACAGTTTGCTATAGACTTATTCATCATTCTGTTCAGACAAACAAAACCAACTGTTCTTTTCTGCATTTTCTCCCCAGAGACATCATGGAGTGAAGCCTCAGTCCAGCTGACCACTCCAAGTGAGCGTGGTACAAGCTTATGACAAGTTTGAGCTGTGAAGAAGGGAGGAAAACCAGCTTCTTTCTTTTTTAAGTTGCTGTAGAATGGAAGTTTTTATCTTGATAATCATGATGAATTCATTAAGTGCAATTTGAAACCAGCCTGGTACAAAATTGTCCAGAAGTCTGTTAAAATCAATGTAACTATGGAGTGAGTAATTAGAATTCAGTCAGCAGGGGAAGCTGCTGACTCTTAAGACAGAGAAATCAATATATAGTTTGGCAGAAATCATAAATTGCAATGGCTACATTCAGAAGGCAACTTGTTTTATACTTTCAAGATTACCAATTCGTTACATCTTTCACTTGTACTTCCTTTGTGGGACTCTATCCGGTGCCCACAGAGCTCTTTATAGCTATATTGACATTTTTTTCCTGAATCATGGAAATTTGACTCATGATTAGCAATTTTAATGTTCTGATCAACTTAGGGAAAATGTCAAAACAAAGAAGCAGAGAAACAGAGACAACTTTGTTCATGGCAAGAAAATATTCACTCAGGCAGATTGCTTTAATAATCATGCTAATCATTAAGGTAAATACAAAGAGTTAGTCTGAAGATGTCATCTCAAAAAATTGTTTTGTTGGTATATCTGGGATTCGGAGCCTGGTCTAGAATAAATCTGCATAAGGCTCTGTAATGGACCTAGAGGTGTGGAGAAGGTAGCTGAAGTGGTTACCACCTCAAGGTACAAACTTGGGTGCTTGAAGAGGTAAGAATTGAAGTACAAAGTGTGCAACTTCCAAAGCTGTGAAGATGGCTTCACAGTGAAGCTTTGACTCAAACTTTGACACAAGCTTCTGTGTTTTATTTTCAGTTTTGTTGTTTGTTTTTAATACCAAATCCCACTTACAATAAAAGCACAGAAAAACAATGTTAAATTACAAGAAATTATATTTTATTACCTGGCTTGAGCCTCCTCCTCAAAAATGAGCATTAACAATTACAATAAAAGCATGGAAAAAAAAGTGAAACCACATGCAAATATATTGTGCTACCTCTCCTAAGCCATCTCATCAAAGATAAGTATTAATGAATTTAGCAGGCTTTCTGAGCAAGGCCCACCAATTTCAGTTGCTGGAGTTCATCTCTGAAGCATGAGAGAAAAGCAAGCAAACAACTTCCCAGAGTAAAATAAACAGGAAAGAGATGAGAGAGGAGAATGACATGCGGTATGTTGACCTAGAAAAAAATGCTAAGTAATAGATTTTTTTGTCTGTGATCTGTAAGAGATCCTCAGTTCATCTGCACATGGTCTTGCTTATAAAACAAAAAAATCCTTTTCTCAATCCAGCAAGCTAAGCTTAGCAACTACCCCATCTGTTGAGCTATAGTAGCAGGCAGAGGCCGTACTCTGTCACTGGGTGTTATTTGTATAAAGGGTACAGTGTAAGGTTGTTTTGCAGCAAGCAGTGACCTCCTTTTCAGCTGCCTGTTTGGGGATTTGTACTAGGCACCTCCAGACCAAGACAACATTTGTGTAGCTGGGCACTGCCATCATTCGTTTGTTCCCTGAGGACAGCAAAACAAAGATCAGTGTGTTGCAAACAGGTCCTGCATTTCTCTCCTGGCCTGGTCAAATCTTGCTTTCCTTTAGGCCAGAGTACAAAACCTCACCTCTTTGCAACTCCTCAGTCTCCTATTCAGGTCAGCTTCATGACTAGAAGCTAGTCTGTGCAATCATGGGAACTTATTGCTGATCCCGGGATGCCCTGGCTTGGCATTAAGAGTAAACCATTTTAATAATCTACTGTAAATCTCAGTTTTATGCATGTCTTCAGCTCCATCCTGCAGAGAAGCTCTTGAACTCTTTAGGAGTCTCTGCCATTTCATATTATGCTAGGTAGGCTCAGCTTGCAAAAAGGAAAGTACATTGGCACCAGGCTTTCTTTTTTTATCACTGCTAAATATCAGGCTGACAAGACTGATAATCTTCCTTGATTACTTCCTTCACGTTTTATTAGAACATGTTCCTGCATTCATTCAGATATTTAATTTCACTATTGATGGCTGCTTCCTAAAACACAAACAATTCTGTCTTGGTTTGAAAGAACATTTATATGATATCCAATAATTGCCTTAAGTGACAGCAACTACCATTGCCAGCTCAGTGCATTCTCCAAGGTTGCTGGACTCAAGAGCATTTACAACTACTAATTGTTTTTCTTCATGCTTCTTTGTTTTTCTCTTAGTCTGGTAATTAATTTCTTCATTCCTTCCTCAGGTTTTCATGTTCACACACTAATCTTCTTCCTCAAGCTCCTGAAACGTTTTTGTGTACCTTAACCTCCAGACAGAGCTACTGCCCTCCTGAGTATGCACCTACTTCTTACATGGGGCTCTGCTAAAAGAAGTAACTCTAGATCTGCCCTCAAAAGAGTTCCTGCAGATTTATGCAGGTATGGCTAAATGTGGGGTTAGTTATTTACAGATGAAATACCTTTTCTCTTGCAGTTCCTCCAAGTATGAAATATTTGACTGCTACATGTAGTGAGAAGATCTAGACTTTATGCACTGGCTTCCTGGCTGGGAACCATCTTGTCAGAGAGATCCTGAGGAGCTGCTCTTTTGCTGCTTGATCAAGGGACAGAAAATGCCTAAAGGGATTTTCTAAATAGTCATAGCATCACCGAGAGTTATGCAGAAAAAGACCTAGATTTGCTCAAAGGGAAAGAAGCAAGGAACTGCTATGGCTGTCACACTGTGGAAATAATGTCTCAGCCTCTGTGAATATGGAAGAGGGCACTGGCTTGGGTGATGACAGTGAGCTGCCATCATCTTCAGCGCTCCCAACCCAAAGTTTTTGGCAGCATTAGTATGACAATTACTCATCCTCAAGCAAGAGAGCTTGAACACGTCAGAACAAAATGCGTTACATGTGCCCATTATAAACTGTTAGTTGGCAACAGGATCTCAATCACTCAGCCCTATGAACTGCTATTTTTGCCGTGACATGCATTCCCCACAGATTTTGTAATCGCTGTGTAAATACTTGCAAATATTTACACTGATTTACAAGATCACTGTATGCAGTAGAAATCAGAAATGTGAAATTTGTTGACCTGCTCTGATAAAGTGATTAGTATCATCTCAAATGAGAAAGTGTGCATTCCTGGAATACAGGATATTCCATTCTCTCATTTAAAGGAAAATTTTAAGCATGTAGGCCTGTTAGCTACGTGAGAGAAATTCTGTCTGACTGTTCACCCTACCCATACATGCAAAGCTACTATACATTAAAAAGATTGAGAACTTATATGTACACTTCAAGACATTAAATTGCATGTAGTTGATACTGCAGCTTTTCCTGTCAAATTATTCCATCTTTTGGTTGTGACGGTGATAGAGATAATAGCGGCAGTTCTGGCTTTCTAACACTAAGATGGGGGGAAAAAGACCTTGCTAAAGCATAAAGTGTGATCGTAACAATGCAGAAATGAAAAAGGATGCTCAGGGGCAAATGTAATACCTGAAAGGAGCTGCAACTCATTTATTGGAAATGACCAGGTTTCATACTACCCTCATCATCTTAAAGGATCACATTCTGTCCTCTCTGATGGCTTAAAAGTCTCTTTCCCTACATAATGTAATCTTTACAGACAGCTGCTAGGGAATGCAGCATAACGAAGGCAGGTGCTGAATATAAGATACATTTATGTTATAAGGTGAATTTCATACATTTTAGTTGAAGTTGATCCATCAGTTGCACACCATGACCTGATGTAGCTAAATGAGAGGCCCCATTTTGCTGGTAGGGCTGCAGAACAGAAATCATATGTAAGCCTGCAGCCCCAATGGTATTACAGCACTATGCATACACTTGCTGGGGACAAGGAGATGTGAGCAAATACTGCTAAGTCATTCAGTCTGACCTCCTGTAGAGGATATCTTAGCCTTATATTAAAAAAACTAGTCTAAAAGCATGTTTGCAGATACTTGGAAAGAAAAGATTATCTCAAGGAATACTGCCTCTATCTCATTTGCTAAATATAATATAATTCCTTTATTAAAGCATCTCTCTTGTCCCCCTCCCCCCAGCCCGCCATGTAAATCAGCAGTTGGTTATGGTAATACTGGTGATTCAGTGGGAGCCTGATTTTTTTCCTCATCTTGTTAGTCCCTGCTGACAGTTTGGGGCCAGTCCTCTACAAAATCTGTTGTTTCACAGTTGGCAGCTAGCAGCTGGCTATTTCCTCCACCTGGAAGAAAGGATGTGGCAGTAATTTTCTGCAGGTCCTGGGGTGTGAGAAGAGCAATCACAGGTGAAAACTCTGGAGTAGTCCAGGCTGCAGGCACAATGGGAGCCGAGTTTCATGTTGTGAGGGTCTGGGCTTCTAGGTTAATAAATCCGAACTGCAGCGAGAGAATGTATTTGTTTCTGTGTGGTGTACGGACCTCTGACAGAAGGGTGTCGATAGGATTTGCTGATAATGGTTTCCCTGTGAGCTACCTAACATACAGGATTTTTTTTTACATCAGACAATCCTGAAAATCCTGACTATTTCAATTTATTTGCTTTTGAAAACACAGCTTGGCAGTTGGTTTTATTACACTGATACAAGCAGCAACTGTGTACCTAACACCAATTTGATGTCTGTGAAAGAGATAAAGGAAAATAAACAAAAAATTCCTGTTACTTTAATTCACTGCTGGAAGTTTCAGTTGGTTTCATAAGCTTAGCTCTGTTTTGATGACCTGCAAATTTGAAACAAAGGAACATACAAATATATTTATAAATCAAAAGAGTATAAAACATCACATATGCATGTAAACTTAAACATGTCTTGACCTTACATATATAATCAAAAAATAGTCTAAGACAGCTGTAGATGGAAAACGTGGTCGATGACAACCCAAAAATGTTAGATTAAGGATGTAAATGTGTACAGGGCCCACATTTCTTGCAGTTTCTTCTCCTAACATTCAAATAAAAGAACTTCAATCACAACTGACAGAAAGCTTTGCAGTTTATAATCAACACAATAAATAATTTTATCTGTGCTTTAGTTTTACTGACAAATATTTGCCATGGTGATTGTAAAGCCTTCCTAAAGAATGTATTTTGTACCTAACCATTTAGCTTTAAAGGGGTAATTATGAAGCAGAGCACTTACTTGTAATGGGAACACAAGAATAACAGGCTGCTTTGTTTATTCTTTAGTTGTTTTCCCATAGTAATTAGTATAACCGCCAAAATGACAAAAGAGCAAAAACAGTTAAGTTTTCCATTGCTAAATTTTATTAAATTCTCAAATACACATAAAAAAAATGAAAACAACAAAAAAAAAAAAACCCACAAAGCAAGCAAAAAAAAAACACCCCCAAACAAAAAACAAACAAACAAAAAAAACCCCCATGAAAATTAAAAACAAGTGTAAATAGTCATTTTATTTGCGAAGCCCAGATGAGGTGTGCATTAGTGTACTAGGAAAGGCACTTGGAATAGGCTACATTTCATTAGTTGTTAGCAAGTGCTTCATTGTGCATAGGGATGTTTTCCTACATAAAGGTGAACCCTAAAATTATTTCAGATTCTCTCATGGAAGGCGTGATAGATCACATTCCTCTATCCAGATGTGGAAAAAGTCTATAGCAATGAAAGCACTGCAGGAACACATTTGCAGAAGTTTGTAGCCTGTCCCAAGTTACTTATTGAGTATTGTTAAATTTCATTCCAAAGATGGAGAGAAGGAAAATAACGACACCATCTGGAAATGGTGAGTTCAATAGTCACAAATCTAAAGTAAGTCCTGGCCAGGCGAGTGGGTCATTTAAAGCATCCTTGAGAAAACTACCTTTATTCATCAGGTTTACAGTGACATAGAGACAGACAGAAGGTGGCTTACACTGAATTAATGAGTGAGATAGATAAACTCACTGCAGAATTCAAACACAGGGTAAAGGATGATTGCTTCCTATTAAGGAAACAATCTGCTCTGGATCTTGGTTTCCTCAGGAAGAAGCAATGATTTACCACATAAGAGCTTACCACAAAGAAGGCAGTAAGCTATTCTGTGTCCTTTGGGAAAAGAATAAAGGGCATGAAATCAATGAGGGAAAACTAGATTGGTTATGAGGAAAAGTTTTCTAAAAATAAAGAAAAACCTTCCTGGGAAACATAATTACTAGAGAGAAAGTAAGCCAAATCCTGGAGAGCATGGTTTATACACAATTGAGCTGAGCTGAGCCAAGGGAAATTAGCAGGAAACCTGTGAGATGTGCTTGATTTTATGATTGCATGGCTCCATCATGGCACTCACTTGCACTTCTACAGCATTTTGCAGCAGTGGAGCCTGAAGGCAGGAAAACCAGCTGTGAGCATGTGACAGGAGAGAAATCCCCCTAGCTGGAGACCTTTCTGCCATCACCCCTGTTTCCAGAATAGAGCTAAGCCTAGCTACCATCCTGAGCTGAAATCTCCTCCTCTTTGAACAGTCCAATATTAGAAGCACATTTAGTTTTCCCAGGCTACTGTTGATTTTCGTGTGCAAAGTTATGTACTTTAGTGTTTGGAAAGCTTTATTATGCTACTATGAAGATACAAGGTTTAATTGCCCGTGCATGCTGCTAGCTCACAAATCCATCTCATCTCTCAGTCTTAACTAAGAGCTCTTACTATGTGAGGTTGTTCCCGGAACCAGGAGCACACATAATTCCAAGTAATGATCCAGCTAGGAGGGATAAGACAATGAGATGTGCAGCTTCATCCACCCTGCTATATCCTATGCAAAGCAGCACCACATGATAGTCAACTCCATCCAATACTGCCAACAGATCTAGCTACATTAGCATAGTAATTAAACTAAAAGTTTATAGTAAAAAGAAGATGGCCTACCAGTTACCATTGTCTCCGTGTAATATCTCCATCTAAAAAGCCAGCTGTGTTGCCTGCAAACAACAGACAACAATAGGTTAACCTCTCAGTTATGCCCCCTCAAAAGCTATCCGTTGTTTTATATGTATCTCAACTTCTAGCTAAAGGAAAGCATGAAAAGAGCAGTAAAATTGCTTCCAAATCTTAGGCTAATCAGCATGCAAAAAACTACACCCAGTACAGAGCATCTGATCTTGTTTTCCTTGGACTGCCCTTGTAATGGTACTTTATGGAGCTGCAAGGCATAATACAGCACTGACACGTGGCCATATGTGAATCATTATATGATGACCAAACACTTGGGCTTAATGCCCACACTAGATTAAAATAAATAAACAAACAAATAAAATATAGTTCAAATAAACAAATAAATAAAATGTAGTTCTTTTTCTGCCTCTTTCCGACTATATAGTGATTGATTGTCAGTCTGCCTAGTCCTTATTCTACTTCCTACCCTCATGTGCCCTAGAATTTCTCAGTAACTTTTTTTTCCTGCACATATGAATACCATAATGTCATAGTTTGCTCAATGTTTGAATTCAGGCTGTCAGAATGGGTTCAAAATATGTCCACTGGTTCTAGTAAGCAATGCAAACATTCAACATGTAGCACAATGCTGGCACTGGCTGAGAGAATTCTATACTGTTTTATTTCAATCTTCCTTTATCTGTGCTTCAGGGTGGCTGCCAGACTGTCATGTCACCGTATTTCTGGTTTTTATTCCAGGTATTTTAGGCTGGAAGAGAAACTAGAATACTGGAATTACATATATAATGGTATGGAGTCTTGTTTCAACGGATTGTGAATCACTTTGGAGGCACACTCAGTTTCATGTATCAGTTCATTTCTCTGTCGATTTATATAGACAGCTTGTCAACAGATGTTGAATCAGCACAGAACTTTCTACTACCAGGAGTGCTGTTGGGAGTAAGAGAATTTTGTCTGTCTCACATTCAGGGGATGTGTAGAGACCAGAGCACAATATTCAGATTTTACTCCTCTGACATTTAGTAGTTATGTAAAAGACAGCAAAATTGGTCTAAGAGGGGTTGGGGGGAAGAAGAGAAGTTCAGTCTGTGTATTGCTTAAGAGCAGTCAGTCTATGCTGAGAAATACAGACTCCACAGTAAGGAGGCAGATGATCTGCTAAGATCTCTTCAATCAAAACTGAAAGACAAGCATGAAGAACATATCCTTCAAGATTTTTATGAATACCTTTAAAGTATTTAAAGCAAACAACTAAGAAACTCACAATTAATTTTGGGGTGAACACTGTGATATCAATAACTGAAATATCAAAGAAACTGTCTCCCAGCTAGGCATTCTAACACAACAGGCTTTTCTTTTCCAGGAGGTATCACAATCTAGCATTATTTGGCAGAAGAAAAGAGAAATGTTTCCCCTTCTCTAGACCTAGGCAAACTAGAAATTACAGTATTACACAGATTTTACAGACACTGCTCAAAAGCCCTGGAAAAACAGACCTCTTTCAGAATCTTCTCATGGAAGTGATTAAGGTTTTCAGAGGAACTTCCTCCTTGCTTTACTAACCACATTTCAACAGAATCCTTCTGATGGTTGTTAAGTACCTCATTCATTCTTCTGTGGCAGGGTAGCAGTCTTCAGATCTCATTTTTGGAGATGAGACATTTCTGGTGAAAGCATGACATCCTGATTTTTAGATGCCCTATCCAGGAAAACAGCACAAGACAACTCACAAAGGATGGGATCACAGGAAATCCTTAGTCTGATCTGCAGCACACAGCTGGGTCAACCATGAGGTCAGGCCAGGTTGCTCAGGACTTTGTCCAGCTTTGTTTGGAAAACCTCCCTGCATGGAGCCTGCAAATCTAATAGTTTGATCTAAGATGTACATGTATCATGTAATAGCAAGAGAACCTACATACACCCTGATTATCCAGTGTTAGAAAAGAAGGGGAGCTAATCTTAACCTCCCATTCATATCTATGACTAGAAGACCTCACCAGCCTTTTAAATACAGAATGAATTCACTTTTTCAAAAAATCAATTTTTAGGACATCCTGAGGCATTTTCCATCCCTGCAGCGCTTGACAGAGTAGTGGCTGCCATGTGAAGAACATTTTAGAATTGCATTAAGATAATACACAAACCTTCAGAAAAAAAATACTGCAGCTACTGTTTTCTTTTGGCCATTTTTTGAGACAGGAGCCTATTAGAATAAAACAGCTTCACAGTTTACTCACTGAAGTGCTTAAGTCAAGTTGGGTTTGCTTTCAGAGACTTAAAAACAAAACTTTGTAATAGCTGAAGAGCAATAGATACTCCAATTTGCCTAATATTTCTGAATGAGCACACAACTTGCTTTGGAAGGCTTTGATAATTACCCCAGCAGGCCAGTTACTGAGCAAATGAATTTTATACTGAGTTGCTTGCAGGTTTTCTAAGGAAGCAAGCAAATGCCCCATAGCGATGCTTAGTAGAGGCAAAATTTAGCCTCCTAACTGAGAAAAGGAGCATGTTGTAGGTGGTGTATTTCTAGCTAATTAGCTGAAAATTAAAAAAGCTCAAGGAAGTAAGATGAAACTACTTGCTGAATGGTTTATGCCCTGGAGCAAAAGACACCTTCATAATGATAAAATGCTTTTAATCACCAAAGGTTTTTCTAATCAGCTCTATATTGATATACAACACACAGCAATGAAACTGTGCCAGTGTGGCCTATCCCAAAATTCACTGCAGTAAATGATAATAGCACTTGGAATGAATTTCCCTAATCTAAAAAACCCTCTGAAGGTCTAATCCTTCCCCTTTGGAAAAGGATCAGGCCAAACAGGCACAGTTTTGTCCGAGCTGCTACCCGAGTCATGGTTTTCATATTAAATTATTCTTTAAACATAAGAATAACAGTTTCTGACTCTTTGAAATGTGTATATCTGTGTGGGTGGCTGAGCTAGCTTTGCTGTAAACTTTGCAAAATCTCAGATGGAAACCTGGGCTGTGTGGAAAGCTGAGCAAGAGCAAGAGGTTTCCTAATAGCTCACAGCAATGGCTTATATGGTTTCCATCACACCTTACACCAGCAAAAGGTCCGAGTGCCAATGGAGCATTCAGGGGACTTACACAGTGTGCACTAGCAGTCATCAGAGAAGCACTTGTGAGCACGGGTAACTGCAACCTACCCTCCAAACCAAACTTTCCTCCATGGCTGTTGCTGCTAAGCTGAGCTGAAAATCTACACAGAAAATGCACTTAAAGAGCTTTAATTGGTCTTGCTGTAGAGTAAAAGTGGTTTTATTTCTACAAATTGACCTATAATTTTTGTCAGGTTTCAGTTTTAATTCATGGCCTGCTACCTTTCTTCTCCAACTGCACTGACTGCTCCTGTCACTGCGAGGAGGAATCACCACCCAGGCGCTGCCTCACTGCTTGCAAAAGATGACTCTGCTAACTTAAACCTTGTCCACGATGAGAAGCCATGAGAAACATGCAGGAACCTGCCAAGAATAGGGTTTCTGATGCAGGTTCTGGCTCTGTACCAACCCCGCTGACACAGACAGACTGCCGCCACCTTTTCGTAATTCGTTTCTTTTTCACTCCAAGTCAGGCTTCAGAAGGTGCTGATTACATTTACGTAGCTGATGAGCTTCCTAACCCAGTGTCCAATTTCACCTGCATGTTGAAATTTTAATCTTGCAAAGAACTTAAATCCATAGCTGGAATATGCCCTCTGCACTTGAAGAACCTGTGGTGGAACAAGTATTGTATAAGCTAAATGCACAGAGAGGAGGAAATTGGAGGGGGAGGATATTTATCAAGTTGTAAACCAAGATTGGGCTTTATCCCAAAGCAATTAATTTATTCCTTTAACTGAAAAAAAAAAAAATAAAAATCAAGAAATCTGATCTTTTCACCGTTACATATAATTTCTGTTGGTCGATTGGTACAGCCTGAGCAGATCAATCTGAAGAAATATATTTGCAGCATGTACTTATTGACTGAAATTAAATCTACAACACTCAGAAGGTTAATCTGTATACCCTTATTAGAAGCTTCAGTGACTTTCATTACAATCTTCTGAGTGTATTACCTCAGGAAACTAAAATTCAGTAGGCATGTTGTTTTTCTCTAAAACTTCACTGGCCATCAGGGACTAGCAGATCTGTAATTTGAATACAAGGTTGCATTTTTTGTGAGGGCATATGGTTATCATAGTATCACATGCCTGCCAGGTTGTCTAAAAAGGGAAGCGTGCTCAAATCTTTTGAAATAGCAAACAACTAGCATATTCTGCTATTAAACCTACTTCTCTGCCTCCTTCCTCCCCTTTTATTTCTAATAGGGAACCAGACAAGCTAGAGATGTGAGGGGAGTAGTGCTTTCTCACCAGAACTTTAGAAATATATCCATAGGCGGCTTTAAAGGAAAATGAAAATAATCTTTGCTCTCTAGGTCTCTTCTCAGCTGCTGACCTCCATAATGAACTGCAACTAGGGAGATACTGAAGTGAGATAAAAGAGAGAAAATTTATAGCACCACAGTGAAACTATACATACTCACAGGACCCAACACAAACTGGAGCAGGATGCTTTAGCGCTTGCATTGGAAACCCACAGGATCTCCCCTGTGCACAGGTCTTGCCTGCCTATGGCTGCTGTAGATCCTGGGGCACTTTTCAGTGAACATGTCTTATCCCCAAAGTTTAAGCTCTGGTGGTGGTAGTTACACCCTGCTTAGTTAAACCCCCTAGAAATCAGAGGAGCACACAGCTTTCTACTCCCTGCTCTGAAACACCATCTTGAGCTTGTGGGCAGTGCTCAGCTTCACACCGAAGGTGGTTATGTTTTGCAGGCTGGTAAGTGATCCCTGTGTGCTGACTATAACAGTGTGTGAGACAATCTGAGACCTGTTAGGGTAGAACATGTAAAAATATGAAGTGTTGTGTCACTGTTATTTGAAGAAAGGTCTTTTGCTGCAAGTGAGCAATGGGTCAGTGACTTGAAGCATGTCAGAAGTGTGTGCTGGGGTAATTCTAGGCATGTAGCACTGCAGTGAAATGCCTGAAGGGGAGACGGCTAGATAGAAGTGGTTTGAGTACAGCTCTGGAAAGTCCAAACTCCTCTGTGCTTACCCTATCTTAGCAACAGCTATTTCTTTCAGAACTTCCTTGAAGAAACATTAAGGGAAGCAATACACCCGTTAAAGACAGATAATGTTATTTATCTACTTGGCTAGTCTATTGTCAGAATAAGATGATAACGTTTGCAAGGCACAAATTAAATGCTAATAAGCACTAATTATTTTTTCTATGCATCCAATTTCTCGTAGATGACAATAAAGTTTTTATGCTACCTGTTCCAGTAGCTAATTTACAGCTACGACTTGCCTTTACCTGGCAGCTTAGATGCATTTGTTTGCTCGCACAGGGAGAGGCTACCTCCTGATCTGTAACAGCGAACAAAACCTGTTAGCAAAGCGCTTTATCTCCGCAGCGCTCAGAGGTAGGAGCGGCGCGTAGCAATCCGCGCCGTCACACGGTCTCTGCAGCCACCGCGCCGCCGGGCAAACCCTCCCTTCACCCGCCGGGTGGGGAGAGACGCACCCCCCGCCCGCCCTCGGTGAGGGGTCCCTCGGTTCAGGCCGGGGCTCCAAAAGTTTCGCGGTGAAAGTTTGAGCGCCGGCGCCTCCCGGGAGCGGCGCGCAGGTGAGGGGCTACGGCGGGGGTCCCCATCCGGGGCGGAGGGAGGATGGGGGGGAGCGTGTGCTGCGTGTTAGAGGGCTGCTGCGGGATGTCCTCTACGGCCCCGCAAGAGGCGGCTCCCCGGCTGCAGCGCCCCGCCGGCACCGCCCAGCCCCAAGACGCCGGGAGCTCCCCCAGCGGAGGCAGCGCCGCCGCCCCGGTACGTTTATCGGGGACCGCCCGCAGGAGGCGGATGGGGGGGTAAACCGGGGCTAGTTCCGGCTGTCTGCGGCAAGGGGCTCTTAGCCCCCGGGAGCGGACGCCGGGGGTCGTCCCTTCTCGCAGAGGGGGGCTGCGGCTTCCCCAAGAGTTTCGGGTAATGCTGAGCTCCCCGCCGCTCTGCGGAGCCAACAACTTTTTTGCTGACTCCTTGACCGCCCCACGCACCGTCATACTGCGGGAATCGGGAATTCGGGGCATGTCTTCAAAATTAAAAAACTCTCTAGTGGTGCCCCTGCCTTTTCAAGCAGTAGAGTGAGTGCCTGGGGCGGGCTGCAAGTCTGCTTAGCATGCTGGTAACAGTTCTGTTCGCTGCAGTCAATAAACAGCACCGTGTAAATTCACCAGTTTAAAAAATGCAAGACCTCGCGTTGACACAGTCCTTTTCTTACTTTCCCCTGTCCTAAGAGGAGGGAGAAAGTCCACCTGCAACCCTGCCAGAGGATTGAGTGCTACGAAGTTGCCTTCCTGTTAACTCCAGCTTCCCAAAATACAGGTGACTTCCGTGGGGACTGCTTGCTGACTTCTAGCAGTGTTTCAGGCAGGTAAGAGCTATGCATGCCAATCTTTGTCTGCTGAGGTGCAGTGGGGTCCCCAGTCCTGACTGGGAGCTGTTACAAAGAATAATAATGCTTTTTCCTTTTTTCAAAGCAAAATGTCCTGCAGCTGTAGAGTGAAATCCTTGATATGGAATAGTCTGGTAAACTGGTGGAGTTCCAAACTCAGCGCTTTCCGTGCTAGGGTGTCTTCACTGCTCTCTTTATATAAGCAAAACTTTTAATGACACTGATGTGTTAACCTATGTACTCATGGATAGGACAACTCTGCATTTATCTGTTGTTAACATGAGCATAGCTTTTGTTTCTTTCTTTCTAAAGAATAATTAGTAGAACTTTGGCTTTAAATCAACCCTCAAGTGGCTGAGAGTTGACATGTGGATTAAACTATACAGTGTGAAGTCCAATAGGATTTATGGTTGAGAAGCAGGACCAGATAAGTGGTTGTATTTGTGCATGTTCTCAGAAGCAGTGCAGGTGCTATTGACTACTTTTAGTCACGTAGTATGATCCCTATGGAAAAATTTAATGGCATCAAAAGTCGACATATGTTTCTTTACTAAAATAAACCTTGTTTACATCCATTGTTTCGTTAAAAGGGTTTTTTTTTTTTCCATTGGAAATATATTGAAAGGATAATGAGGAGCTAGAAATTTTAATGGCCAAATCAAATGCAAACCATATTTTCTTTGCCACATTAATAATTTTGTATAACATGTTGTATGCTTTAGAGTGCATTAATAACAAAGCATAATTGCTGTAACAACGTTGTGGTCTGCAATGTAACAAGGGAGAATGAAGTAGAAAAATGTTAAATATATGCAGCTTGGCTGGGTGGGGAGTTACTTTGATGGTGTTAGTGTTTGGAATTTCCTGACTGCTCTCGAAATTTTAACGTTTTAAGCTCTGTTTTTTTAAAGTAGTTGTACTGTTTCACGATTTTCAGTGGGTGAATGAAGGATGCTCGTTTTGTTTAAACAGTTCTCTCCTTTCACAAGGAATCCCTACCTATTAATACAAAATAATTACGTTTGTCTTACGGAATGCTAACAAAATTCTCTTTAACTTGATTTGCAAGGTTGGTAGGTAGTAATCTTCCGTTGCTGCTAGTGATAAAAGTTGTTCAGGCCAAATGGTGTCTTCAGTTGCATCAGACACAAACTTCTTATAAGCATCTCTTCAGGTGAAGAAGTTGCTGAGGTATCAGCAGCACTGATGTACTAATGGGCCTGGATGCTGGGTATCTCCTTCTTTGGCACCAGGTGCTGAAACACTGTCTGTCATAAGCTGAGAGAGAAAGTCATCGCTGCACTGCACTGTTTGTACTCAGTCCTGTTGTAGTGAGGCCTGACAGGTTTTTTACCATACCCTTGATCCACCCCAGTAGATTCCTATGGACAGGAAGGGCTACATTATGGGAAGTTTGGTTTGGTTTTTATCATTTTTATTTCAACAAACTTTCTCAGCAGCACTGAGTTTGGTTATCGTTATGCACTTAATTCGAACTTCTGGAAGGACTTTGACTTCACCCAGTCATAATACTCAGCATAACTTGTGGGACAAAGAAAATGGCAAATATTGTATGTTTATTCCTAGCAAATATTGGAATAAACTAGAATGAAGAGCAGCACTGCCTGACAAGAGGAACTGTGCAAGCATTGTTGAGAGCTGGAGCTGTGCCTTGAGTTATTTGTTGCGAAGCCAGAAAGTTGAGATGTGGACAGTGGAAAGGTGATCCTGGAGGATCACCTACGCCTGAAGTAGGACAGAAGCTAACAGATGAGAAGTGAGGGAGGAGGGGGAGCGTTGAAGTGAGAAGATATCCGTGCCTTATTCTGCTGACTGAGCTAAAGTAGCCTGGGCCAGTGTCCAGCAGGACATTCCTCGGCACAAAATTTTCTTGCTGTAATACTCCAGTGGGGGCATCAGAAAATGTGTTGGTTCTTGAGGTAAGGAAGGAAAGAGGGAAGAAAAATAAAGTGTGGGACTGCAGTGTTCTTTTCCTCCTTTGCTTTCATTAATTCAGTTGCATCTAAGGAGATGCTGAGAGGGTGAGAATTTGTGGTAACCCACAGTAGTATGAATGCTTTGACCATTATAAAGCGCATCTGTTTTTTCCCATTAGTATTCTGCTGGCTAAGACATGCATCTTGATCATTTTTTTGCAGCTGAAGGGAAAAAGGTAGAGGGGAATTAACAAAAATATTTCTAAATACTTTGAGACAATGTAATATTTTGCTTTTATATGGTTTTGATTTTGTGTCTGAGTTTTGTTGTGGGTAACAGTAGCAAGGAAATCTTAAGTTAGCCAAGCATACTGCAAACAGATGCCATTGTTTTTGTGTGGTCTGGAATATGAAAAAGCCAGTAATGGTACCTGAGTGGTGGAGATGCCTCTCCTCAGCTGCAGGTGTGTTTGCTTGCCAGGAAGAGAAAGGTGGATGATGTACTGAAATGAGGAATCATGTCAAAAGCAGGAGATGCACTCTTCCCCATTTTTGGGTGGCTGTGCTACTTCAATTGCTTGTGTTGGCCCTGTGCAGGAATGTGAGTCTTCCAGCTGAAACCAAAACAGAGTTGGAAAAATGCAAGGGGTCTACGTTAGAGGAATGTGGAACTCTTAAATTTGACAATGGCATTAAACAATTTGGCCTCAGAAGTGAATGAATATAAACGTCACAAGTTTCTAAATTTTTGATGCAAAGAGGTCTGTGTTGTCATCTGAGGCATGTAGTGGTTTTGTCTGCCAAATTAACCGTTTCTCCTTAATGAATAAGAAAAATAGATAGTAATCTCTTTCCAGTACTCCAAAAGGACTTGAAGTTTTGGGGTGTTTGGGTCACTATGACGTTTTCTGTGAAGGCTTGAGTTGAAACATGTGGGACATTGGGGTCCATACTTCCAAAAGAGATGGGAGGGAAGTCAGGCTAAAGTAAGAATCGAGTTCAGCATGGGTGAGAGAGATACAGCAGTTTCTTAGACTGCATTTGTTTCCCTATTGCAAGCATCCTGTTCAGCAGGATGGTCAAATTATCACACTGTGGAGCCGTGTGGCCCAGAACTGGAAGCAACGAAAGATTAACTAGGGATGCTGAACCTACATCTGGATACAGCTGATCTCTTCTGAAAATACTCAGGTTGAAAGTACTTGCTTGTTGTCTCTTCCTTCACAGCCACAAGAGAGCATTCATCTTGATTAAAGAATATTTGCAGGTATTTCCTCTTTGCCAGGATGCTAGAGAGTGTTATTCATGGCCTTTGCTCTTTAATACTGAAGGAGCAAATTTGTCAGTGTTGTGCAGCCATTTTTCAGTCCTACCAGAAGACTGCTAGACACAGACTTTTCTTAATGTCATTATCATTTTTTCATATGTGGGTTACAAATCACTACCTTAAATAAACTACTTATTCAAGCTGAAAAGCCTGAAAAAATCTGATAAGGGAGCACAGTAGCCTCGGATTTTGGATGGTTTTGATGCATTTAGAGTCTAACCTGTGCTAAAGTCTTAATTAAAACTGATGTTACTCCTGTTTAAAATTAATCTTCAAACTTAGACAACACATAAAGAATACAGTTTCATATAAATTAAATTTAAATAAGTTAAAGTAATGTCAAGCAGCATGAAAACTCTTGATACAAAGGTAATTGTAGTGACTGTGATGGTGGAGTAAATTGGCTGTAGGGTGTTTGATAGTTAAAAAAAGCATCTTGAACTGCTGTTGTCTTCTAGGAACTTCTATCCACACAAAACTGAAACTACCCTAGTAGAAGAAACATGTGTTTTCTTACTCATAGATTAAATTTCTTGGAAGTGCTCTTGATTTTACTACACATCTGATGATGCAGGGCTGATACATGATACTGTGTGCAACGACGGTGGTGTTTGCTCAAGGTCAGCTGTATATCATGTGCTATAGATGCATGTGATGGCTTATATAAAGGAAGAGCCATCAGCACTATTCCTTACATAAATCCTTTGCAGACTGTAGTTTGATTAAACCAGCATTTTCTGACTTCCTGAGGCAGTAAGGTACACATTCCTTCTTGCTGGAGTAGTTTTTAGCTGAATGTTACATGGGAGGTGTGTGAGCCCTCCTGATGGTGACAAGAACTGGACAATAAGGGATGAGGAGAGCAAGTGGCTGGAGACAGCAGCAGTGCCAGCCTGCACATGTTGGAAAAGTTCATGGTTCATGGAGATGTAGTGTGAGATACTTGGTTTTCAGCATCACCCATGTGGCCTTAGAAAAGTTTTCTTGCCCACTCAAGGACGCTAGTTTTCAGAAAGGAGGACTGATAATGCAGGAGCTTTGTGTAGTCAGAGATGGAAACAAATGATAAAATCACAAAACTGGGCTTGTGTGGAAACATGCCACTATTTATGGTTTGTGTCTGGATCACTAGCTTTTTTATTATGAGAAAGTTATGAAACCCAAACAACTTTTCCAAAAGAAACTGAATCCTGCTTTCTAGTACCCCCAGTTTGATTAATTTCTGTCAAAGATACTAATTCAGACATCCATGTCTTATTTATTTGGCTTTTTTGTTTCTATTCCAGATGCTGTCAATGTCCTACATGAACACCACAGCTTTTGTCTGGGGGAAAATAAAAGAGGTTTGTATTTGTTGGTCCTTTGACTACTGGTTCTTGAAGCGTTGCTTATGCTGAGAAGCTTCTGTCTCGTCAGCAGAGCAATTTCTAAAGGCGTGCAAACAGTGAATTTGCTGCATGACTGAAGTTAGGTGCAAAGACCTAAGTAAACCTTTTGGCATAAAAAACGAAGACTGCAAGTCTGAGAATGCTGAGAACACTGTAGGAAAAGGTGCAAGAAATAATAGCTGGTGAAGAGCATTTTCCTTGGTTTTGTCCAGTCTTCACTGCTTCCTTCCAATCCTGTGCATCATCACAGTAGATACAAACAGGTGCCTGTATATAACATGTAGGTAATGCCATCTCTGTAGAATCAAGGCAGTAGGAACTAGGTGCAATAAAGCACCTAACCATCTTCCTTCCATGTTCCAGATTCAATCCAGATACTCATGGCCGTGCAAAAAACTTCAGACAGAAATTTACAGTCTATTAATGTCTAGCTGTCTTCTACAAAACAATTATGCATAAAAGCATTAATATTTAAACTCTGGTTTACAGTTTTTGCAAGGTAGTGTATTGCTTTAGAGCAGTGTATAGTCTTAATGGCACAGAACTAGGAAATAAAAACAAACTTTAAAGCTCTGAATGCAGTTTTGTTGTTCTTGTAATCTTTTGTGTCTTTTGAATGCAGTTACTTTATTCTTTCGGCAGCTATTTTTTAATGGGAGTTCCTGCTAAGCCTTATGTGTATGTGTGTGAAACTCAGCAATTATAGATGTAACAGTGCTGACTTGCTTGAAAATGCAAACTTAAGGAACATGCAACACTTGTACACTTCAGAATAACTCTTATATGGCCTGCATTTTCTTTTTCTGTTTATTTGGATGCTCATGTACTTTAGCTCTGTTAACAGATTTCTCTTGCAAATAATTTTCAGTAAACTGTCTTCCTTTAAAAGCTTGAGTTTTAGCTTGCGTTCTTTGCAGGAGTTTACCACACACTTCTATCCAGTATGTGCTTATAAGGGTTTCTATTTTGCTGGAATTTAACACTTTTCCTTTTGCTGACCAGGTCAGTTTCAACAGCTTCTAGTAACATCCTTCCATCATTCCGATTCAGGTTAAGGAGTTGGCTTTTTTATGACCCACAGTGTCTTCTATGTTCTGTTGTTATAAATGTAATTTTATAGCTCTTTTCTGGCAAGTGCGGGTCATCAGGTATAATATTTCCTTTTTCTGAGCCCTTTACTGTGCAATAAAGTAATCTTTTTGGTAAGATTTCATATTTGGTCTCATTTCTATTGAACTTCGTGGTGAGAACTGGGCTTTTGCGAGTCCTCCCCAAGTTGCAAAATAACTCAACTTGGATTCATGTTTGAGGGTAAATATCAAAGTATGACTCCCAGAAGCACAGACTGAACTGGTGCCAAGGCACTGTGAGTGGAATTGTTATAGGGGTGACTGCAGGCATCCTTCCTTGGGTACACAGGGTCATGCAGTCCAGAAGCAGAAGCACTGGGTTGCCCGTCACAAGGAACTGGCAGCACCAAGGTGCAGCCTGGCCACCCAGGATGCCTCCAGCTGCTGCTGTACCTGCTCAGCTGTGATAGTGGTGGGCACAGGTGCACTGGTGTGACACCTGGGCATCTCAATGTGGGTATCACCTCTCTCCGTTAACAACAGCAGGTGATGTTTGGCTGCGTGGAGGTGGAGTGTTTTCTGCAGCCCCCTTGAGAAACACTTGGAACTCATCCAGGGGTAGAAGGAGCATTGAGATAGTGAGCAGAAATCTAAGCATTGAAAGCAATAGCTTGTGTGAGTTCCAGCTTGTATATAGTATGCTGTGTGCACTGTCTGTGATGAAGAGTAAAAACGTAACACAAGAACTTGCTCCATCTCTTGTTATTCCAGGTTGGTGTCTCAGGGGAAGATGCTGAAGAAGATACAGGCATGCTGAAGATTTCAGAGAAGTGAGCCATGTGTCCTTCTGAAAAGTAGCTGTCTGCTAGGGTCATGAACCTAAGACAAGTTTTTGTGTCTGTACTGATGTTTGGAGTAGCTGGTCTACTCCTCTTCATGTATCTGCAAGTTTGGATTGAAGAACAACATACGGGTACAGTAGACTTTCTCACTTTCTCTCTCTTTTTTTGATGTGCTTGCGTCCTTTATTTAAAGATGACTGTAATGTCTGTTGAATACATGTGGGCAGTTGGGGGATTCCCCCCATTTGGCAGTAGAATGACACTTGAAACAGACTTGTCTTAATTGCTACGCTTCAGAAGCATTAAGAGATTTCTTGAGTCACATAAGATGCCCCCAGCTGCCAGATCATATTGTATCAGCTTCATTTGCAAGAGCAAGTGTTGCAAAAGCATGCTGTGTATGTGTGAAGCCAAGTAAGTCCAGTTTAGAAATAGCTCTGTACGATGATTTTCTGTGGGTCTTGTACATTTATTGTGGCAAAGCAATGCTTTGAGAATTACCGCTATGTCTTGTAAGACTTGTCTTAAAGACAATGTCTTTAAAGCCACAGTGCTCACGTGGAATCATCCTATCCTGTTTTTTCTGTTATCTGAGACAGAGTTAGATACTTAACAAGACTTTTTTTATATATAGCAGCAGAGTCATATTGCAACTTCCGGTAAATCTGTGCTGGCGCTCAGAATTATGCTTCTGAGTTGAATTTCTGTTATTCCTCATTTACCGTATTTTGGTTTGCACCACAGGTTGATCTGATTCCTTTATGGATCAAATTAAACTATGCTATTTATCTCAGCCTCTAGCAGATTCTTTGTTCACGGGACCAGCCTACAGTTAGTCTGAAGTAAGCCCCCGGAAATGTGAATAGGATGGATGTCAGTAAGGTCCTTAACACCCACTGTTTTGCTCTGCAGGTCTACTTACTTTATGCCATGTTTCTTGATGTTATATCCTCGATTTTAGTTGTATAGTATTTTTCTTTTTGGGATTGTTAGGGTTTGGCTTTTTGATTGGTTGGTTGGTTTTTGTTCATTTTTCTCCATTAACAATCCAGAATATTCCCAACTTGTTAAGAAGTCCTAACATTGACATCCTTTCGTCTCTTGCTCAGCTTCCATTTTGTCTGTGAAACTCTGTAGTATGCTGATACCATTGTGAAGAAATACATCTCTAAAACCCCATTAGTCTTCTGGTGTTATTGATCCGTGCTTTTATTCTATATATGCTGCTAGGCTCCAGTATGTTTTAGAGAGCAGTGGTGAGGGGGAGAACCTAGTGCATCCCTCTTGCAGTTGTTTGACAATGACCTTGAGGGTTTTTTTCAACCAAACTGCAATGATCAGAACATTAATTTCAGATTGTTAATGTCTCTGGGCTCATCCAAGATATTTGCAATCTTGTGTTTTGTTAATATATGTTAATTTTGTTAATCTGTTAAAAGAGGTAGCACAGACTCCCCTGGGCTTTAGGTTCCCTTGTAATCAGCCGTTGACACCAGGATGCTGGCAGAAACAAAGCTTGCTGCTGTTGGGGGGAGGCTTCTTGATAATCTCTTGTCAGGAATGCAAAGGGCAAATATCCTTGCTTTCAAGGTAGTTCAGGAATGTAGATGATAGCTGTAGATTATTGATTTATTTACTTGCTGACATTCTTCACGTTCCTTGCATCTTTTCTTGGGCTGCAATTAACCTTTTTTCCTTGAAGTGCTCCTTGTTCCTATTTCTCACTGTTTTTTTCCTTTTTGTCTGTATCTATCTACCATTAAAAAGAAACAGGAAAAAAATATAATAAAAGGGGAGTTAGAACAGAGAGTATTCTTTTGGGCAACCAGATGCTTTCTTTGGGGTTTTCTTTGATGTATCGCCATAATCTTCTTCAGGAGAGAGGCTTCTCCTTGTACACATAAGTCATTTCCATGTGAAAACATTTCTGTAATAAAATGAAAACCTTTGGAGAACAACAGAATGGTTAGTGAGCTTAAATTGTGGCTGCAATTTTGAGCGCCCTTTTATCCTATTGGACTGCTGCTGGGAGAGCACTTCTGCAAGATCCAAAAAGAAGAATTTTAGCATTGTCTACAGTCACTAAGGCCTGCACGTCAGAAAGATCATGGTGAAAAATCATTCTTTGGTGTCTGCTCTTGCCTCTTCTTCTAATTTACCATGAAGAGAGCCATTCTTTTTTATTTCAAACACCTGTGTCTCCTCTAAACCTTCTGCAGCTCTGTTCTCTAATGTTACCCCCTGTATGCTGCTTAACAGCCAATATGAAATAAAACATATTTGCATATTCACAGTATACATTAGTTCACTTATAAGCATTTTGCTATTTTTATTCTTTTTCCTCTCTTCTGCTGTGTTTTTTCATATTGCCATGTGTTGTGCACTATGGCTTTTTTGGGATGAGCTGTGCCTAGAAAATCCCAAATTGACAAGTATCTTTACAAGGATTTTATGTGTTTCTTTAATCGTATCACTAGTCACACAGCTGTAAGACAGCAAGATTTAATCTGCAAGTGGCTGAGCATGTGATTTGATGTTCTATTAAGAAATGGAAACTGTGCCTCATGCTTCTCAACTGCTGTGCTATGAGCCTGTAGAGACAAGTGTGTGTTGTTGGCAGGACTATTTTTATCTTTCACAGTGCCTTGCTCAAGACCTACAGCATTCATGTTTGTATTTAGTTGCAGAAGAATGGAAAGTTGGATGTGTTCAAGTTCAGGGAAGTATCTGTTGTTCATGAGTGAGGTGCTGCTGTTTGCCATGCATTCCTCTGAGTATCGGACTTGAAGCCTTTATAAATCCAGAAGAGAGAGAGTACATTTTACTTGATTGTTGTTTGTAATGTTTGTATTTCTCAGGCTCTCCTAGCTATGGTGTGAATGATTCTCAGTCAGATGTAGACATTGTAGGGAATTGGAAAATTGTATGGTAATTTACAATTTCCTCATTAGAGTTTGTCCTACTATATTAAAGTCAGACTATTGCTTTCACATTCACCATTCTCATTGCTACCTTTTCTCTTTCTAGCTCTTCATAATTTTTCCCACTAGACCTAATGCCACTTTTTCTTCATGGTTTGATTCCTTTGTCTCTTCTTTCTACTTGCTCTTCCTACCTCTGAGATCCTAATAGTGATTTGATTCCCCCATTTGTCTTATTTTCTTCTAGGTCTGATTTTATCTAAGCATGTTTTTTCCTCATTTACTTTTGCAAACTACTTCCCTCATCACTCAAATTATCCAGCCCAGGAACACCTTCCCTAATCTTTCATCCTGTCTGTCGAACTTCAGATGCACCTGCAGGCTCAGCAGCTGGATGTGCCTCTCAGCACAGCCATGTCTTTTGCTCCCTCCCCCTGTGCTTGTACTCTTCAGATTATTTCTAGTCACGTTCATAATCCCTATAAATTAAAAAAGGGAAAATCTTTCATTCACAGGTGTCTAAGAAACAGCTGGTATCTACACAGTGGTCCTTTCTGATGGCTTTTCAGAGGCGTTAGCAGACTGAGAGAGCAGGCGAGTTTCTTGGTTTGGCTCTGTGCATGGAGTTTATGCAGACAGGATGATTTATCCTTATTCAGATGTAGAGGAGCACTTCTGTGGGTGTTTTCACCTCAGTGGAGCAGTGGGGAACAAACTTGTCAAGAAGAGTCCAGCATGAATGTCAACACATACAGACTTTATCTGTCTTCAAAATTCATTGACATCCATGCTGATGATGCAATATATATGGAGCCCTTCAGGTTCTGCATATATAAATATATTCACTTATATGTAAACTCATATACGTAAATAAAGCCTGATGTGAATTCACCTAAATCTTAAAGCTTTACTAGACAGTCTTCCATATGATCTTTCATTCTTCAGTGAAAGCATCAGATATTGAGACACTGATTAGAAAGCAATTACTATTTATTGCATGCGTAGTAATTTCCAGCGCTGTTAATCTTACCCAGGGGAAGAGAACTGCTGGGTCTTCCAGAATTATTGTGGAGTTTTATACCATGAATCACCTGAATTAGGGGAGTGTGAGGTGCAAGGGACACTTGCGTTTTAATCCTGCTGTGTTATAGATGTGAAATTGATTTTAACTTGGGGATTCTGATTTTGTACTTTAAAACTCCTCTTTTTTTGGGTGGTCTGATGTGATTTTGTGTGACTAATTACTACAAAATAATCTGTAAAACCTTTGCTGTTTGTGTAGGTTGATTATTTAAACTTTGCCTGAGTGGAGCAACATTGATGTGGCTTAAAGTTCATACGTTAATGCATTGCAAAGGCAACTGTTCACACAGAAGGCATAGTTTTCCTAGGTAGTCTTTAGTAAATACATTAAACTAACACATTTGTAGAAACCAAGTTTGTAAGTAAAGGAGAAAAGGATACTTCTCAATAGTAATTATTTATCATGAATAATTTAGTTCTTTTAGTAACCTCGAAATATTTCTGCTGTCACAGTCTTGTGTAGTTTATGGGAGGCTTCTCTGCTGGAGAACGCTAATATGAAAGCATATCTTTCTGATTTGCAATGACCAGCTACTAATGAGGCTGTTCTAATGAAGCTGGGTGTGTTTATGTTTTACTCTTCTGGTTCAGAATATGCTGTCTTCTGTGTTTAAAAGTGGTTTCATTTCTTTGTTTTTTTAAAAAGCTGTCTCCTTATTGGGTTGAAGCAAAATATAAACTCAAAAAAAAGGAACAAAGGAGGATTCTGTAGGATCGGTAAATGCTGCTTTGTGACCAGTTGTAGAGTTGTTGAGGTCCCAGAAATACTAGGTGAATTTCACCATGTAATGAGTTTTCTTCCTCCTCTCTCCGCCTCCCAACTTCAAGCTGTAGGGAGAGAACAATTGTCTGCATTAAAAAAATCCAGCTCTATTAAGAAACAGGTAGAGATTGATACTTTTTCAAACCATAATGATCTAAAACCATAAAAGGAATATAAGAAATTATGGGTTTCAGAGCTATTGATTGTAGAGTCTCACACCATCTTCAGCAGCTTCAAAACCCAGAAGCTTTAAGAAAAATAATTAAAGTTTTCATACTGGTGCATATGACATTTAAGACTCTAATTTTGTGTTTGTGTGGATGCTCTCCCTAGATCTGTCTGTTTATCAGCCCTCAGTCTTGCATCTAATTCACTTTACTTTTATCATTCCTGCAGCTAAATTGCATCTAATTTTGGAAATCCTTCTTACTTAAGATAAATTCTTGCCATGGTATTTTTTTGAGGGCATTGAGGAAGAGCATGTCTTAGTCTGTGGTATGTTTTAATCATTTGGTATTTAGCTTCGGTGTTCTGAGTGGTATTTTAAAAAAAGAAAACTAAATGGGGCGAGTTTTCTGAAGCTCCTCTCGGGTATAGATTCAATAACGTGTTTCTACAGAAGAACGTGACATTTTACTCGATACCATGTATAAGCTTTTGACAACCCACTCAACCTTGTTCATACCTAAACAACAGAGATCTATTTCTAGAAAAGTGTAGCACGTACCTGAATTGTACTGGGGACACCTATGCATACTTTTTCTTGCATAATTTCACAATATGAATTTTGAAAGAGGCTACTGTGACTTTATCATATCTATAGGTATGTAACTGATCTCACTTTAGAATTTGTATTGTAACTCCTGCTGGAGGGTTTTTGGGCTTGGTATTTGAACACTTACGTAGTGGGGTGCCCTCTTCCCTGGTAAGGTTGAGTGTCAGTCATGCTGTCTTCAAAATGATGGTTTGAGTTGGATATGAAACGTGTTTTCCAGTTATTCAGATCCTTGGAGCAGAACACCTATATTACATTTGTAAATGCAATTTTACATGGAGCTTTTAGCAATCATTCTTTCTATTTTGCAGCTATGCTTTGTTTTATATGGTATATGTTATTCAACTTCTGTTTGATTTTCTAGCAGATGTGCTGTCAATGAGTGGTCAATTTTCAGTTATTGTCCACCAGTGTTGTTGCTTTTAATAACTTTCAGTTCATAGCACCTCTTCAGTTCCAGAAAGTCCTTTGCTTAGGAGCTGATCATTCAGGCAATGAAGCCCTGCAGTATTGTCTCTTCAGTGTGCTGATTGTATGATGCAGTATCGTTTAAGACATGCATATAGCTTTACAAAGCAAGAATACCGTAGAGGTGATTTTTACCTGGCAGGTCATTTCAAAGTAATGGTAGAAAACCTCTGAGGTGAAAGTTTCTCTGCTTCTGACTTGTTCCATTTCCCTGAAGTGTACAGCACATTTTTAGAATAGCAAGTAGTTGCTGCTGGAGTACATTTAGGGCTGCTTACCTCTGTGTCTGATGTTGAACTGCTTTGATATGTCGCTTGATTACAAACAGTCCTGTTAGAGCATGTGACTTGGTCTCTGCCAAAAAACCTTTGGCTTCTTAAGTACAATTAAATTAGAAATTCTGGTATTTGTTTTTAGTGTAAATATATGTATGCATGGATACTTACTTTTAGTATTCCTCTTTGTTTCCCTTCTTTGTGTGGGAGTAGGGACTGCTGGTGGGAGAAATATTTTGAAGAGAAATCTCCTCATTGCTGTCAGGTATTTGGACACATGGAGATCAGTTTATATGGAAGAATTGGTGTTCTGCCACAAGAGCCTTTGGTTCTGTCATTTTGCTTCCATTTTACTCATTTGGTGTTACTATAAACAGGTTATTGCTATAAATTAGGGATAATTCTTGATCATCTTGCAACATCTGTGAAATAAACACTTCAAGAGGCTGACAGGTTACAAGTAATGGGAGCCATTTCAGTATACAAGGGATTAATGTCCTACAAATGACATGTATGATTTAGCTGAAAAAAAATGTGATGTACATCTCAGAGAAAAAAGCTCAGGGAGATAAAGAATAAGATTTCCTTAGAAAAATGAGGTGTTTTGGGTTTGGTTTTTTTTTTTTTTTTTTCTGCTTGTTTGAGGTTTTTTGTTTGCTTGCTTTTATTTTTTATTTTAAAGGTAAATATTATTGAATGGCAGTATGGAGATTGGCTGCCTTTCAAGTTTGGGTTTCTGCTGCCTTAGCTATCTCACTTGTATTTTTTTTTTGGGGGGGGGGGGTTTATGTTAATGGCTTATTCGAAGAAAAAGAATGTTTCTGCATTTTTACAGTATTTCTGTGGCAGGCGTTTCATGACTGCCAGTTTGAAACTGGGAAGATTCGTGTCTCATCAGCATATAGTGTTTTCCTTCCCAGCTCCTCCAACTTTGAGCCTGGTGGCTGTATCTGTAGGAGTGAATGTTACTGGCTTCAGTCACAAAGGAGAATTAGTTGAGTACTATCAAATGCTATGTTTGAACAAAACCAACAAAAAGCACCTAAGAAACATTCCAAAGTTTGTTCACATCTATCCAAACTGGGGGTGAACGACTGAGTCAGCTTAAAAGCTCTTCTTTTTGTAAAACTGTAAATATTCATTACTCAAGAAAACTGCAAAATATGCTGTATTTTAAGCATTGCCCTGTATAAAGATGAAACTGTTCCCAGGCATGTATGAGCCTCACTTGATATAAAATGATGGGGAATAAAATAGCACACACTCCATTTGGTTTAGATTTTGATTGGTTTGATCTTGATTTAGCAGAGATGTGCAACAGCATCCTGTGCTGCCTGGAAAGCCATGGTTGGCAGCAAGTGGTAACAGTATTTTTGCAATCTATAAAATATTATTTCCTGCAGTAGTTCTTTAGAAACTTCCACTCTTTCCAGTCCCACTTATATCCACTAAAAATGATTGTTTCTTTGCTACATTAAAAGCCTTCCCATGGTAACAACATCCAACACTATCGTTGACCTCTATTAAACCCGTGTGTTACCTGCTAGCAAATACAATTTGTTACTCACAGCTTTGTTGTTTCAATGATTTTATTTATAGTATAACCATGAAGCTTTCTATCACGCAGTTCCTGGCAGAAATTCACAGGGCATACTTCTAGCAAAAGCCGTCTGAATTGGCACGGTTTTTGTCTCTCAGGCCTCTGGCTTCTTAGGAGCCACGCTTAGCACCATCTACAAGGGACAATGATATGAGTTATCAAAATGTCTGAGCAATGATAAAAATCTCCTTTGGGTTTTTTTTGAGGTGACTAAGGATGCTAAGCAAAGAAGATTCAAGTCATCACATCACCTATTTAGTAATAATTTTCCTGTTTCCAGTTCTGTTATATTCTAAGAATAAAAGCAAGGCATAGTCAAAGCTAGCCAAACTAATACTTTTGGTTTGGTTTGGGGTTTTTGTTGACTCAAGGATGCTGCAGGGCAGAGACTCCTGGAATGGCAGGAGCAGGATATGGGGTAACTGGTGTGAGGCAGTGGTTGTAAGTTTAGTTCACATGCAAAAACCTGCTGTGAGCCAAGCAGACAGTGGGATGGAAAACTTGAAGAAAGTTGTTGGCCTCGGAAAATTGAGTTTCTTGAGAAACAGGCATCGCAAGGCAATACTTATCTCCTGGCAGAGAATTTCATTGCCCTCAAATGTAATGAATGATGGCCTAATAGCCACAATATTTGACATGCACCTCAGGGTACGTCTTCTGCTCATCGTGGACACTGGGTAACATCCAGAAAGATAACTGCAGATCAGCAGCCTAAGGTTAAGAATAATCAGGATCAATATTAAATTTTACTGTGAGCAAATGCCAGGTGAAAGAAGAGATGTTAACTGATTTTTATATTTAATGTGATTGGAATGGAGCAGGTCATTTCAGTACCAATTATAATTTAGCAATAGATGAACTTTCCCAGATGTATGTACGTGTGTAAGGACATAGACAGAGGAAGAATCTGTTAAAGGTTTATAATACTTTCTGCTACAGATATATTATAATCTAGGCTTAATACAAGCATTCACTTAGAAACAGCTCAAGTGAACCTGGGGTTTCTTAGCATCGTACAGTGTCCCAGGTAAATATTGCCTCGTGGTAGATTATTGGCAAGAGAAGAGAGGGTTTGGGAATTTTTGGGTTTGATTTTGATTAACTAGAGAGATGTGGTACGTGAGTTCTGGTAGCTGCAGCTGGAAGCACTCAGTTGTATTCAATAAAACAGGGAAAATAGCAGTGCCTGATGCTTCACCATTCATCCACAGAAGGGCTCTGTTAAGGGAAGAAAATATGTCTAATAGGAAATAATAAATGTAGTAAACATTACTTACAAAGGCAGTTTTCCCTCTGACTTTTGATCATACTTGATACTCTTGCTTTAAGTTTTGAAAAGAGAAGACAGTTGTTCCCACATTGTTGACAAAACCTCGTACTTTTTCTTTTGTTCAGAGGTGTATGCCAGAAGAGGTTACTTTGACTTTGCATAGCCATTCTGCGTTTTCAGAGAATGGTATAGATAGGAGATAATGTTATAACGTTATGTTTAAAAAGAAAAGAATGATCCTGCACACATGTAGGATGGTTCCCAAACACACATTTCTGCAAGTCTTAATGTGAGCATGTCTTGCTTTCTTGCTTTGGGATGGGAGCCATGAATATCCAGTGACACCCATTTGCTGTGACGTGCAAACAGTGTTTTCCATGCATAGCTGTGAGTTGCGGCATGATTCCCACTGTTTTGGTTTGCTTGGGAAGCTGTCCGCTATGACCACTCTTGGCAGCATTCCAGTGGGAATGAAAATAGAGTGGCACGCACACTATTCAGACTTTGTGGGAGTCTCAGCTACTCCACTGTGCTCCACTGAAGGGGGCACAACATCAAGCTGATGCTCATGAGGACACAAACTGTACAGAGCAAAAAAGCTGTTATTAATGGAGACTGTCAGGGAAAAGGCTGACATATATGTCTTTTGTAGAGGACTTTGAGGGCAAAAGTGGAGTAAGAAAAGACGTAGCTCTTTTGGTGAAGGATGGCTACTAGTCATGGAAGCTTTTGGTTTCTCCCACCAAATGTCCTCATGCTGTATTACTTTTCAGATTTATTCTTCCTGACTTTGGACTCACAACAGAGGCAGCTAAATGAGAGACTTTAGTTAGCAAAAGGCTAAAGTTGGGTCACTAGAACTTTACTTTTTGCTCTACTAATCTATGCAAAATTATGTCTTTATTCCTGGAAAATGTTTAATGGCCAAATAATGCAGTGGAAGCTATGTTGCAATGTTATTGTATTAAAAAAAAAAACATACTACAGCATATTGAAGTATTACAGTACACTTTTCAAGTGAAGTATGGCAAGAAAATTGAAGAAAACACATACAAATACATTAATTTAATTTTTCTTTTCTATTTTTCTGGCTCTTTCTTGCCCTCATTAAAGATTCATTAGTGCACAGTATGCCTTGTCCACTACTGAGAACTAACAGGAAACAATCTATTGACACAGGTCACCACACTTGAATTCTGTGTAAAGTGCAGCCTGTTACTTTGAACGTGTTATGTACGTAATTCACTAAATGTCATTGCTTTAAGCTGGTTCTGTAATTACGGTCAAGAACTGTGGTACACTTCCGAGAAAGATTCTCATCTCTGCTGTTGATGTAGGGCCAAAGAATCAAGACTTCTCATAAATTTCAGCTTGATTTATAAGTTATTTAGAAACACTCGAGCTGAGTAGCTCCACCGAACAGTTATTAATAAAGGCAGCAGAAATCTGTTTTCCTTAGAAACTGAAATTTCCACAGGAATATAAGATCCTCAAGATGTCTATACTATTCTGCCTACTGGCAATCCTCTAAGAGGTCATTGAATATATAAAATACTGACATTGGTGAAGAAACAAATCTGTCGTGTTCTGTGATGGGGGGGAAAGAAACAGGGCAGGCAGGTTGGTAGAGGGACTGGAATTTACTTGGATGTGGTTTTCTCTTTTTTGCACTTTTGCTATGGCAGATGCTGAATTATTATGCAATAATAGAATCCATTTGATATGAATAGACTCCTAATCACTAAAGAAATTACTTGTAGGAGCAAAATCATTAGAGTGAGAGCTGGCTGTCTGGCCCCTGATTAAATGATATCCAGTGATGCGACAAAATATTTAAAATACGTATTTTTACAAGAATTATTTGATGATTTTTCTTCTTCCTCTCTGTGATCTTATGTTAATGATTTGCTATTGCAGTCTTGGGACTGGTGGCAGAGAAAAAGAGATGATTAAAAAAAAACCCTCTCAAAAAAACCTGGGGTTTTCCCTGACTTTCAATTTAGTTTCACTGGACTGAGGGAGGCAGCTCAACGTAACTGTGCAATATAAGAAATAATACAGGCACGATTATTGTACTTTCTGGCTTTTTTTTTTTTTTTTTTTTTAATTTGCTTTATCCTCTTACAGATGACAAAATTAATTTCACCCTACTTCTTTTCTGTTACAATTTTTCACTTCAGTGTGTCTGTGTTGAAGATGAACAAGCAGATGAGACTGGGCTTATGTAGGCTGAGGTAGTTGTGGTGAGGTATAAATACTTCATGATTTATTTAACCTTTGAGCAGAAATTCCTTTCTGGTCGAATTAATCTGCAAATAGCTGTGGTGTGCTACCTCTTAAGTTATGATTGATCATGCAATATAGCAAAACTCTATTGGCATCAGGACTGATGTACAGATAAAACTGCCAGATGCTGTGGCTGACGGATGGGTTCAAGGTATTCTGGGCAAGTAGAGTCAGCCTTGCCTCTCCTGGTACCAAAATATGTGTAGTATTGTACAGCTGGTATTAATGTGCTGTGAATAAAACATACTTGAGCCACAGCTGGGAGTCAATTTAAACAAGGACCAGTCTGGCATGACCAATGCCACACACCAAATAAATAATGGACTTTCTTGAAAGTTAGAAGTTAATCTTTGTATTTTTAATGGGCTAATAAATATGGACTGATACCAGCGTAAGGCAATCATATTAATTGTTTGGGGAGGTCAGATGTTCATTTTGCAAATTTTTACTACCCTTTCAGCATTCATTTGTGCCTGTAGACCAGGTAGTTCCACTGGGTCAGAGGGCTGCCAGAATGTCTAATTACAGAGCTGGTAGCACAGCACCTTTTTGGTTTCATCCCCCCCACAGGGGCCAAAGATCCAAGAAAGGATCAAAACAGGCTAGTTCAGTCTGTTCAGTAATGCGTATCTTGAAGTTGACACATTCACTAACAAATGATGCCTTGCAAATGTTTACCACCTGAGGTAAGCCAGAGAAAAAAAGATTCAAAAAATGGCAGAGAATAGTGAATGCTTTCTTGATCCTCAATGGGAAAGGAGGGTAAGCCAGGTATAACAGTTGTTTAATTCTAACTTCTGTTACAAGAAATGTGCTAAATACATATTTACTGTACATGTTCATATTTTTCATGGTTATGCCTTACCTTGGTCCAACTTTTTTCAGCCGTTCCTGTTACTGGGATATTTTTGCCCTTTGACAATGCTGTTTCTCATGTATCAATAATTAATTAAATTCTCTATCGTTAAACCATATTCCAGTGACACCGTTAAAAGACAGCTGTCATCACACAGCCATTCTGAAAGGTAGGAATTGAAGAATTAATTTTGCAGGTGCCTTAACGTGGCCTGACTAACCTGGCCAAAGCTTTTTTGAATTTTTTTTTGCTTTGAGAAAACTTATGATATTTCAGATTTTTCTAGAACTCCAGTTCCCACTGCTATTTCTTTTCCTGTCCTCCACATATCAGGAAGAAACTAATGCAGCTGCAGTTTTTAAAGGCTTACAATGTGCGGGTGAATGGGTAGGAGCATCACCTTTTCTTTATAGTGAGAAGTGGGAAGATGGGAAGATCACTCTGCGCTTCCAAGAATGATGATGCTTCTGCTGATCATTCAAGTGATCAGTAGAATTAACAAAGAATTTTTTTGTACAAGGAACACTGAAGTTAGGCCACTTGAAAGTACTTATATGTCTGTTCCTGCTTTCTTTCTAAATACTCTTTTTCTTTGGTTCTTTTTTTTTTTTTCCTTTGATGTGATAGTGCACTTGTTCAACAAATAGGGGTAATGTTTCAGGCATTTATATTGCTACAGTCACATTTGTTCTTATATAAATAGCAATAAAACTGAACAAATAAATATGTTTGCATTTCATGTAATGTCAAATACTCCATCATCAAAAATGTTTGCTCGAAACTGCACCACTCTAGGAGCATTTTCCAGCTACTAATAAAACAAAATATTTGTTGTGGGAGAAGAAGTCCTAACCTGATGTCTAAACATATGATGGGAAGTAACAGGAAGCATTTTTATGTGGAGGCATTGCTTTGTAGAGTTGCTGTGAGCTGGGGAATGAGGAATGATGGAAGGGAGGGAAGGCAGAGCCTGAAAAGGAGGTGAAATAGGTTTGGTGGTGTGACATTCCGGAAAACACATGCCTAGGAGTGGCAAACTAGATGGGGTCAAAAAAAAGTAAAAATGAAAACGGCCCAATCAGACTCCTCTGAGTTTTCTGAGCAGGAAAGTTTAATCAAGTGGATCCATAAGTAGTCTGTTAAATGAAGAATGGTTATAGGACATAATGACTTAGCCTTAGACTGCCATGAATACCAGTGAGGGGAAGCATTCAGACTGCTACAAAACTGAAAGCTGTACGTTTCAGAGAAGTGCTACTTGAGCTAAGCAGAGGGTAGTAGTGTAGTGATGTGATCACCATCTGCCATGTGAGATGTATCACATAACCTCTAGCTTCAAGTATGTCAAGCAGAAGCTTATGAAGCCTTCCACATGTGTAAATAAACTGGCTTTCAAGGAGTGAAATTTTGATAAGAGCAGGTCAGAGATCTGATAGACGTTTAAGGGGAGAGGAGGTTGTGTATAAAGCATTTTTTCCATAAAAGGAAGATAAGCGGTTTTAAAAAATGAGTAACAGAACTGCTTTTCCCTGCCAGCGAGGGGCTGAAATAATGATTAGGTTTTGATTAGAAGGATGTTTTGCCATGCTTTTAACAAAACATGCATCTCCTAGTGCCTAAGAAAGGGAGAAAGCAATAAGTGAGGATTTCTGTGGGTTTTATATGAAGCATTGTGTCCTGAATGCAACCTTTGCTTAATGTTGCTTGTACAGTGATTAGAAATGGAGCTGACAGGCTGAGTTGGGCAAAACGCTTGCTGTGTATGGATAACAAATAGAATAGTAGGACAGCTTGGGTTTTTTTATCACCATTTAGAATGAAAGTTTAGTATATCAATCAGCTGCAACACCTTTGGGAACAGAATAATGATTAAACAGTGTTTGTGAAGCTATTGCCATCACCCTTGTGACTGCTTAGAGGAACTGATCTGCTGCCATTTCATCTCCGAAGAACTGTCTATCATTAGCGGAGATAGGTGCGCCAATTCGCTTCTTCAGCTTAGAGAAACTGAGCATGTGACAGCATCTGAGGATGTGCTAGCTATGAGAGTGCTGCCTAAACTTTAGCAGACAAAAATTCAATTTTCTTGTCTTAGCTGACAATTAATGAGGAAGGTGACAGTAGTGTCAAATGGTTTCTGCTGAGTGAAATTATTCAGATGTGAGGAATGCATGAATGGGAAAAAGTAACTGTAATAACTTGAAGCAACTTAGCTAAACACCAATAACCATTTATTATTTTTTTTTTGAGGAAAAAAGACCACAAGCTTTGGTGGGTCAAAGACAGGCTCTAACAAAAATGATGCTAAATACTAAATAGGTGCAAGTAAACTACAGTAACTTTCATAAAATTTTTCATTTGTTTTCCTGACAAGAGTTTACAATTAAAAGCATAATAACTGGAAAATGTAATTATAAAACCTTTTTCATACTTTTGTGAGGACATGTTTTTCTTCGCGTCCCAGAAGAATAAGGTTTAAGTACATTAAGATTAAGGTTATCTAGAAAACTTTTATAATAAAATTTACTGGGAAATATTATTTTATCAAAGAAGGAAATAAATATAAATAAAAAATAGAGGCTTGTTTATTTTAAAGAAAAATGGAGTAAAAATAAGAATTACATTATTTAATCTCTGGGTTTGCTTTTTAAGGAACTGATTCAAAGCAATATATAGTGTATAGCTTAAACTCACTATCCTGTTAAAAATGGAAAACAATTAGAATGTCAGGCTTTCCTTAAGAGTAATTGAGGTTTCTACTAGCTGTAACAAAGGCCCCTTAAACTTATGCTGGTATATTGGAGATGTATTATAGATTGCTGTATTTGAATTTAAGAGTGAGAAGGCAAATGGTCGGGTATTACTTAATTTATTTGATAAATGTACTTTGTTTAATTAGGTACAGCACTGCGTAGACTTTTAGCAAACATTTTGCAGACTGTCCTCTAAAAAATGATTTCTCATAAAAAGACCTTGCAACAGCAATTGATTAAGTTTTGATTTGAGATGAAGGAATCTTGGAATTTTGTGAGCAGAGTCTGCCTATGCAATTTATTGCGGGATGAGTTGGAGAGTCTGATAGAGAAATCATTTTTTTCTGTCCTTCATTGAACTTGTGGGGGGCTTATTTTAATTTTGCTGTGTTACATTCTCTGATAGAGACTGTACTGTGTTTTGTTGGAACTATTAAAGACTGCATTCCTTTTCAATTGAATTCCTGAAGTGAAGAAAAAGGCAACATTCAGTCATAGGTTAAATAGTCTCCAAAGCCGATCTGATCTAACATTTGAAAGCTTTCAGAAAGTAATAAAAGCCCTCTCACTCTATAATTCCTTCCTTTTATGCATTTTTTGTTCAGAGAAACCTTGTGTTTGTAAACAAAATATATCCTTCTTAAGGAGTAAATTTTCTTGGGGAAGAAGTCCTCAAGAAGTCTGTTTTTAGTAATTGGCCAGTTAGGAGAGACAAGAATGTGTATCTTAGATTCCTGAATCTCTGCTGAAGAAGTTCAAACGCTTTATTTAAAAGAAAATAAAATTATAGTGACTGTTTTGAGCACATGACTTCTAACCTGATAGTTTCTATCAGCCTGCCCTAATGCATGCTATACTGGAACAGTAAAGGCTCACTGTTGAATAGAAAACAGCATTTGAGAAAGATGCAGAGCATCATGCCTTCTATATGTATAATGCAAGTGGATAGGAAAAAGTGACATCTGCAGTTGCTTTTCACTGATACAGTGGCAAGAGATAGATGCAACCGCAGGTTTATGCATGCTTTATACATTGGGTTTTTGGGGTTTTTTTTTTTGCCTGACAGTAGAAATGCCAGTATAGATTTGACTCTTCTCTTGCTTAAATTGCAAAGTGTCAGTCAGTAGTTGCAGTGGTTTATGGAAACAAGGGTAATGTCAGCTTACTTCAGTGTTACGATTTTTGTGCTTTAAGCAAATAAGACCAATTTCATAGCTTACTTTTAGACTGAGAAATTTGATCTATTTTGGATTTGAGCAGTAATGCATTGTAACATGTTTCCCACACAGTAATGCACATGACGTGACTGTTGTCACCAAGACACCTGAATGCTTTCAGCTCTTAATTTTAGAATCCCCTAATGAGCATCTTTAGATGCCCTTGCATGTAAATAGTCCTGTAATAGATGTCACAGCTCTCCCACTTGTGCTCAGGTACATGCTGTTCCTCTTACAACTCCCAAGTTAAAAAAATAAAAAAGGAAGTTTGATGTAGTATTTTAACCTGGGACATTAGTACATAATGGTTGTGAAGTCTTTTGGCCCCCAATTTAGTTGAAGAAGATCGAGATTTTCCATTTCTCTGTTAAACCGTGGTGACGACACAGGAATAAGGGGATTAGGAAAGGCTTTGTGAATTGTGTATGGAGATTCATTGAGGAAGATGTAAAGAGTTTTCAAGGCATGAATTGTATCTTAAGTCTAGGTACATGAGTCATGAAAGACAGCAGAAAGAAGGAGACAAGATGTGAAGGAGCGAGTTTGAAAATAAATGTTAGGGTCAGTAGGCTGATTTTGACCGCTGCAGTTGGTGGAGAGGCGGATGCTTCCCTTCACTCTCCAAGATAGCTTCAGATCTATTTCTCTCCTGTGGTGTAGTGCCAATGAGGTTGATGTCATGTGCTGGTTTGGACTAGGGCTGGCCAGAGAGCTGGTAATATTTGTTGTTTGGAGCACGGGCAGACTGGAGGGAATAGGAACATTTGGCTGGGTGAAACTGAAAATGGATTGAGAGCAGACAGATACAGTTGCAGGCAAGTTACTGGTTTGAAGTTTCAAAATAAATATTTTTTCTTTTTTCCTGTTTTTGTTTGTTTGTTTGTTTGTTTTTTTTTATCTTTTGGTTGCAATTACAAATCCAGTTTAATTATCCTTTTCTGAACACCTCCTGTGGAGCCACTGTCCTTCCCGGGGCTTAAGAGAGAGTCTAGAAAGAGGTTTATTTCCTCTGCCTAAAATTAGCCTTGTGAATACCCCTTAGAGGTACTACAGTTTGTGTTCTCTATATATAAGCATCTTAAAGAGGGTATGCAAAGGAAATACAGCCATGAATAGAAAGAGGTTTCATGTTGCTAGGTTATATAAAACTGCAAAGGTTTGCCAGATTCTTCCCTGGTTGTTTGGCTTGGTTAACGCTTTCTATATTGTATAGTTCTGTCATGGTTTAATCCCAGCCAGCAGCTAAGGCACCCCATTGCTACTTGTTCACTCCCCCCCATCCCCAGGAGGGTGGGGGAGGAAACTGGAAGAGTAAAAGTGAGAAAACTCATGGTTTGAGATAACTATAATTTAATGGGTCAGGAAAGGAAGATAATAATAATAACAATAAAAGAATTAGAATATACAAAGCAGGTGGCTCACAATGCCATTGCTACCACTTGCCAACCACTGCCCAGACAGTTCTCGAATATAGTATAAACACTACTTCGAAACAACTAAGAAATTCAGTGTGTCATCAACATTCATCTCATACTAAATCCAAGACACAGTACTGTACCAGCTACTAGGAAGAAAATTATTTCTATCTAAACCAAAACCAAGGCAAGTTCAAGTTAATGTATTAAAGATCCGTTTCAAAGCTGAGTTCAGGTGATAATCAATGAAGTGCAGATGCTCCTCTGTGAATATAGGAGGGTAACAATAATGCAAAATAGATCTGTAACATAAAATTATACGAGGAGAAGGGTTATTTTGTGTGCTGCACCTTCTTTCAGACATTATACGTTCAGGAAACTTCTTTCTGTTTTATTAAGGTAGATGGCTTTCATGGGAAAGGTTCTCCATCCCTCTGATCATCTCCATGGCCTCCTCTGGAGTCACCTCAACAGGTCCATGTCCTTTTTTCTCTCTGGTGTTGACCTCAGAGCTGAACACTCTGCTGCAGGTGGGGTCTCACAAGAGTGGAGTAGAGAGGCAAAATCAGCTCTCTTGACCTGCTGCGCACACTTCTTTTACTTTCTTATTTATCCTAGTGTAAGAACTGTCAGTAACTGGTATGTCAGGATGAATATTTAGTTTCTTGCATTTAGAAGGCAATTCTGTTACCTGTCTCAAGTTTTCTCGTTTTGTATGTTCTATTTGGCCAAATGAAGAAAAATATGAACAAAAAAAAAAGAAAAAAAGGCAAAACACCCCCAAGAAATGTATATGCTTATTTTAAAATAGTAAATATTTAATTAAACTAAGAAAACGAATTTAAAAACTCAAGTCTAAAGAGTTCACAATTGGACTTTCAATAGATGTTATGTCAGTATCTTTAAGGCAGCTGTGTATAACTTGAGTATTCACATATTAAACCGCCAAAAGAAGAGGAAAAATAATATTTATAGTTCACAAACCTAATTTAAACTAGAAACACATAGGAAGGTTAGTCTTTTATTTCAGCATCCATTCATCCAAAGGAGTGGTGATAGAAGATGTTTCAGAGCACTTTGTATTAAAGTTGTTAAAGCTGATCACAGTGGTCTAACAAGGGTTGTTTCATAAGCCAGATATTTCATAAGCTTCTTTACACATCATAGATATGTATTGCATGCTTACTTTGCGGGAAGAAGGTTAATGTTAATATCTAAACATTTTGCATCAGGTAGAATAAGTCTTGATAGAGTCTGAATATTTCTGCATATAATAAGTTTTTTACCATGTTCCGTTTCCCTTTTTGTTGCCTCTCATTATCAAAAGCAAAGTAGGTATATTTTTGATGGGTTTTTCTGAGCCTAATACTGAAAAATTTGTGGGTTCATACTTGAGCTGTAAACTGTTTGCTTGAATAAAGATTTGCTATAAAGTGGCAAATATTGGAGCAAAGACAGTGGAAAATGCATCTTGCAGTGGTAGAGATGGTAATTTGAGGTGTTAACAACTCAACTGGACAGATACTTCTTATTATCAAGGATGCCCCTTCTTAAGACAAAGTTGTTAAATTTTCTGTGCATGCTCAAACTATCACCCATATTTCTTTGAGTATTCTTTTTATCTGAGCTTGACAGATTCACTGTTTCTTTTTGTTCTCCAATTTCCTTTGCAATTCCTCAGGCAGAATATTCTTTTCTTATGATTTTAATTCCAACAGCTATATTTGATAAGCTATATTAAAAAAGGAGAAAAAAAAAATCAGAGCCAATAAATAAAGAAGAGCAAGTTAGCTTAAGTGCATTAACTTCCTTTGCTTTTCTGATTTGTACCCAAGAGCCTCAAACTACCTCCTCCTTTTGCATAAATGTTGTAATATTTTGTTGCTATTGTGTTCATTTCTTTAAAAGAAAATGTTTCTAATATAAACTGAAGTGAAGAATTAGTCCAATTGTACCAATAATCAGAGTAGGGTAAAACAGTTCTTACTGGCAGTAAAAAATACAAAGCATGGCTATTTGTGGTTCATTTTCTCTTCTCTGGTGGATCGATAACTTAATGCTGTTCAATGATTTGTTTTATTTTTCCTGTTTTTATATACAAGTGGATATAGTTCGTTATCTTGCCATGCTTACTGAAGGAAAGTGTTTATTCCTTACCAAGAGTTAGATAGTTTCACTCATGCTTTTAACTTCTTTAGTAGTACTTAGGAAGTGTTGCACGTGATATATGAATTAGAGATTGACAGACCGCACCCTCGGACACCCTTGCTTTGTATGTGGAGCAGGAAGAACTGAATGTAAGAAGACACTTGGAATATTACAAGATTAAAGTTCAGATAGTTAAGTGGTTGTTTAGCTGACATAAAAAAAACAGAGTACACTTTACTCATAGATGCTATGAAAAAAATGAAGTATAAAGTATTTTTGTGACTACTTATATAAAGAAAAAAAAAGAGCAAAAAATGGAAATAGAGTCATCCACAGATGCTTTGTTATATTATACTGCATTCTTCATGGATAACTGATCTTCCCTGCCGCTTCATATGAGCATGAGTGTGAGAGTACACAGAAACAAGGCAATTGAAGTGCTATTCTTACTCTTTTTGTGATTCAAAATATAAATAGTTTGTGCATTCAATATTTTGGCATCTTAAAAATATGTAAATTGGGTAAAACATAAACATCTTAGTAGTGATTCAAGTTTTCCCTGACATTTGGTATCTAAATCATCTTAAGGATCATCCCCAGGTTTAAAAGAAACCTGAGAGGCAGGGCACCTAATACCCTTGTGGTATTAGCTAGGATTTTACTTCTGTTGCAGGAACCTAGGACTCCTTGAGATGTTGAGCTGCAAGCACAGAGCTAGCGAGACAGGAGATGTTTGGGCTCTTTTGTATATATGAGGAAACAGTGAAGGGAACAGACCTTAAGTGTACTATATGAGAAATGAGAATCTTTCAAAACCTACATGTAAAGAAAGGACTTCATTGAATGCATTGTTACAGGAAGTCGATTCTGTTTGATTGGTTAAATGAGGAGTATAGAAAGCAATGAAGTCAGAAAGATGTCCTGGTGATGTCTTTGAAACAAAACCTGTTATCACTTTAAAACAGGCAAGTCAGCATTTTAAGCTGAACAGCAAAATGTCAAATAGAAGTTGTAAAATGAGAAGTGTGTCATGAAAATAAGACATCATTACTCCGAGAGGCGGAGATCCTCAGTGCAATAGGTGTTACCACAAAATTTACTTGCAGTTAGGACATTAAATTGTAGAAGTGACCACTAAACCTGCATGCTCAGCATAGTAATATAATGGAGTTCATACTTCATAGATGAGTCTCTAGAAATTCAAGTCAAGACTGGTCATCTAAAATACCAGTAGTAAGGGGATTACTCAGTCATATTTATGAGTCATCTCATTAGGTCAAATGGTAGATGTATTGTTATAGGTTCTTGAAGAAATAGCTGCTTATTAGGAGAGAAAGTATTTTCAGTTAGCTTTAAATCACCCTCACAGACACTTGATTGACAGATTTTTTTTTTTTATTTTTTTTTTTTTTTTTTGAGGAGCCGCTGGCTATAAATTGAGCAGTTCTGGAGAGCTGTACTCCAAAACTGCACTGTAATGTTCATGGGCTACATACAGAAGGCTCCGTGCAGGTGCTGTTTGCAGCAGTGCTTCACTGGTGTGGTCCCCATGTTTGGGACTGCAGGATAAGAGGAAATTGTCTTCTAACTGGAGAGGAAACTACTTCTCACTATTGTATTTGGGGATGCTGAGGCTGCAGCAGACATGTCTTTTACGGAATTTGCCCTGCATGCTTCAGTTAGGGTTCCTTGCAACAAGATGCGATGTATTTAAAATACAGCCACAGTTCCAAATACTGTCATACAAATGATCGGAGGAACAGATGGCAATTGGTTTTTGGTTAGGATTTTATTTTTTCAAGCATTTAAAGAAGAACGGCTATGAAACAGTACAGAATCCAGGTCTCTCTACTTTGATCCCTTGCCCTGTTGACAGTGCTGCCTCTTGACAGACTGATGCTTCTTGGGAAAACAGCTTGGGTATCACTGCACGTACTCTTTGAAGTGCTCATATCATCTCTATCTCTGCCATCCTAATAACTTGTTGCTGAAACAGCTACTAGCAGTTGTAGGAGAGCGTGGTAGCAGGAAACCTAAATTTAGTGAATGAGATAAAAATCTGCATGCAAAATCTGAGGGTTCCTTTCTCCATAACGTAAATCCTTCCAATAAAAGCCATGTTTAGCTCTTTCCACCCATTAAGCACAGAGCGACTGAAGTGTGGAAAAGCAGCCACTAACTCACAAAATTTTAGCCTGTATCAAGGCAAGTGTCTCACTGTAGTGGTAAGAAGACTGAATTGTTCTTTGGATTTTAAAGCTCAGCTGATCTATGTAGTGGAGAAAATGGATGAGGCAATTCAGGAAAGAAAGAGCAAGCTAAAAAGGATGGGTAAGCTATCAAGTAGTTTTCTTTAAACACAAAGTGAGAGTGGAAACTCTTGAATACTTGATCTAAATGAAATTGAACTGCCTCTTCCTTGAATGAATTTTAAACAAATGTGGTAGAACAATTTATTTGTAAGGTTTTAAACCAAAGAGTTCTTAATTGGTGACATAGCTATGTGGTACACCATAAAAAAGAATGTCAGAGGTACAAGCCTTCATCAGTATGGCTTTTAGTACAATGTCAGTAATGATGTATGTAAGTGTTTAATCAATAAAGCATTTTGAGGTTGGCATGTTCCACTCTTGAAACCAAATCCAACATTTTTTCAGTCTAACTAGTGATAACTTTATATATTTGTATGCAAAATAGTTTTTCTATAGCACAAGTCGCTTACATTATTTGTATACATTTATGTTACTTCAGGCTGCAAAACTTATTTAAATACATATGAAGGGTGCAAAGCAACAGCCATTTGTTTGGAACTAGATACTTGGCAACTACTGTATGCTCTAAATTGCATCTATAAATAGCAACGTCACTGTGTTGGAGACACCTTGGGCTAGCTTCAAGCCAGGTAATTTGTGTGTAAATAGCAGGCTTGCTGCAGCATGTCATGACTTACCCTACTTCCCTAAGTTGTAGGCATGATTCACCTTCAGTGTAATCTTTCAGTCTTAAGAAATTTCTACTCTGTCTGTGTATATTCCAAGTAGGATTTTTGAGCTGCCAGAACTGTTTCCCCTGTTCAAAACAACCAACTTGTAAGTTGTTGAGCCTGTGTTGCATCCTCTTCATCTTTTCCTAAAAAATTTAACAGGGCATTGTTAAGTCTCCTTCACTACACTGGCATGGCTTCTGTCCTGCTGGCCACTTCTGCAGTGTGGAAGAGAAGCTGTACCTCCCTATTCATGTCAGGCAGCCAGTCTTTGCTTTGTGCAAATGTGGCATGTTTTCACTCAACATTTTTGAATGTCAGTATGCAAAGTAAAAAATATTTCCTTTTTGTGTGTTTTTCATGCTATTTGCATCTGGGAATTTGACCATGGGAAGATGCGAATACCTCTCTAACATTAGTCACTAAACATAGCCTAGGACAACAGATGAATTCTTGCTGTGAATAAGACACCAGACTAATGCTTTTGATGCTCAATTTGCATCTCTGTAAACTGGCACGGGTTTCTGAAATTCTCCTCCCCATAGGCTAGAGTTTATAGTGTCTTGAGGCAGGACATTCTCTTCCTAGGTTTGTTTGCTATGATTCTCCTTACTCTGCAAGAGCAGCTGCATTTGCATTTAGGACCTCTGCAAAAAGTGGGAGAAGGCTTCTTCCCCCTTATGACAAGTTCTCATCTGACTTGTTCTCATATTTGCTGCTGTTAACGGCATGAAGTAATTTTCCCATGATCAGTCAGAATTCTTATAACATCACTAGCACTAGCTTAGGCCCTGCCATTGCCTCTTTGGCTTCATCTCAGCCTTCACAAGGGAAAACATTACTACAATTAGGAGTCTTACACCAGAATTGGTGCCCAAAACATGCCTGCGGGCTTTTAGGTTTGTTGTGGACAACAACATTTTTGTGTCTTTTCCCATGAAGAATAAATAGAATTGAATATAATTTAAACAAATTCATTTGAAACTAACCAGTAAGCATTTCAAAACCCGAATGTCTTAACCCAACTTAAAAAAAAACTACCTAGACACTTGAGATTCCAGTGCTTAGTACTTCTGAAAATGCTGAATGCAAACTTCTCTGAGCCTGTAATTTTAAGGCAGAAATGAAAGTTAATTGGAAATTATTTCTTTTAGAAAGGAAACTGTCAAATCATTCTTCCATAAAACAGGCATTTTTTGTATTGTTTTCTGGCAAGACATGAATGCACTGCAATAATGTCTTCCAGAAGTATTTTGCATCCATTTTTCACATGAAGAATCGAGAAGAGAACTGTTTGTAGCTGTTATTTGGAAGGCACCAAAACATTAGGTAGCAGGAGCTTAAAAAACCAGTCCAGCGACATTGCTGGTCTCAGGAGGTCATTCTTTTGGTTTCCTAATTCTCGAGATGGTGAAAACTACTTCCATTATGGGGTTGATGGTACTGACTGCACCCTGTGTGTTTCCTGTGATAACCGCTATCCAAGCCAGGAATCTGTATTGAAAATTCTGTAGCACTGTTTACTGTCACTTTGTCAAAGCTCTGTGTTTGCTTTGGGCAAAACTTCAGAAAAAGGCTTACATTCTCCGGACACAGAGAAGATTTGGCATGGTACGCTGACATTCTGAATTTTTGCATTTCAACAGAACAGATGAATTAGGATGTTGAGTGCCCACTCTGTTGAGCGGGTGCTGCTGCTTCTATGTTTTTAAGGGCTATCATGCAAATGTCTAGATAAGCAGAATTTGATACTCTCAAAGTTGATACTTTCTGTCTTCAGTGATGGAAGGGGATCCTACAGAGATGGAATTTATTCTCATCCATTTGAACACCAATGGGTATCAGTACTCCAAAATTCTTGAAAAGTGATTCAAGAAAGTATTTTTTTTAGCTCATCCTCTAAGTAAGAGTGATGTATTTCAGCTGTGTACACCAGCTTCATGTTGTAAGTTAATTTACCTTCCACTGTGTGTAGACAAATTGGGGCAGAGTGGAAGGGAAACAATGTGGACTGTCTTTCTTCAGTTCATTAAGGTGATTTAACCTGTAACACAGACAAGGTCTTTTGCAGAGTTTTAAATGAGGGAGCAGGTTGTATTAAAGAGCTTGAGAGAGTCATAGAATGTAGTCCTGCTATCATGCAGTACAATTATACAGGGCCTTGCCTGTGTTAGAATTTTGCTTGATGTTTTCCAATTCACCTGAATTACTGCTTCTCACTAAATAAAAAGAGCCATTTAAGTCACATCCTGCTCTTGTGCTCCTTAACATCTTTTGTTACACAGAACTTTGTAACATGCAGCTTAAACCCTAGTCAAGTCATTTGTAACTCATCCTAAACATAGCAGATAGGCAAGTAGGACATCTGCAGGAATGAGTGGCTACATGGTACCCCTCAGTGGATGCATGTGGACTGGTAGGTATGGCCAGTGGGATTTCATCAAGTTGTTTTACTTCACAAAATGTGTTTGTGAAATGTGTATCTTGTGTTATTATGTCAGAAAGGCATAGAATGAATGTGAGTTTATATGCACATATGCTTACACCAATAAACTTATAAACAGTATGTTAATTTACTTCATATATATGGTATTTTTCTTCAAATTATATGTAGTATGTTTCTGTTCATTTCACTGAATATTAGATAGCAGTCTCATCGCTAAATTATTTTTTATAAAGACGTGTCTTTAAAGCTCTTCTAGCAGTTATGAGACTGAACTTTGGTTTTAATCATTATTATGCATCTTAGTTATCCAAAAGGTCTGTGTTCCAAATGAAATTGTACTGTGCAAACTGTAGTCTATGTTGGGGTTTTTAACATTATTTTTCTTGCTGATGCATATTCTGAAAGTCTTGATTTTATTTTTTGTTTTTAAATCAGTTTCTGCAAGGTAGTTTTCTTGTCTCACATTTGTGTGTTCCTCATGGCACTTTTTAACAAAGAGAAACATTAAGCTTAAATGAATATCTCCAGGTAGCCTAGCAACAGGATATGATTAATAGTACCTTTCACCTAACTGTATGCAGATAAATGTCTGAAAGTGAAAGAAAATTCAGAACTGATTGGCCAGAGCCTGGCAGTGAAGTGAGAGAGAAAAAGTAATATGATAATATCTTGTGATCTTTGTTAAAAAGAGGATAGAAAATTAAAGGTATATTTAATGGGTTGGATCTGCCTTATGGAGTAAAATACAGGGCATAATGGATTTTTTAATAACAATTAAATGGTGTGCTAAGAGAAAGCATAAATGCCCTTGCTTCTTATTATTGGTTATAATCACTAATTTACCAGCCGTGCTTTTTCATATGTGAGAGATAAGAAACAAATCTGTAGTAATTACAGAGTCATCACAGCTAAAATATAGTAGTATAAATGAAATGTAGTATAATTTAATAAACAGTCAATGGCTTTATAATACCTTACCAGTGTTTTTAGGCCTGAAATGGACTTTCACACTAAGTGCTGTACTTAAAAAATATACTAAATATTGGATATGGCATTAAATTTATAATTAATGTTTTCTAGCAGAGAAAAGAAGAGGAAGCTGCTGTGGACTTTCTATCTGAAATTATGCTCATTATTTAGTTTTTCCTTAAAATTTTGTGTATGTATATGTAAAAAAATAAAAGGAATCTGAATTTTATTACTATATTTGAATTGTACATATTTATAAAGGATTGGAGATATTTACTTTTCAAGCACTCAGAAAGTGTTAGAATATGAGTTGGCCACACAAGCTTAATTCATTCCCCTTTTGTATTCATTCTGTACAAAGAAGAGGAGCTGTGGGAGTAGGGTGAATATGGGATTCATTGTATGCTCATTTTGTAATAGTGGAAAATTGCTGTTTTTATAGAAATAAAATGGAGTAATGTATTTCTGTGCTGAATGTAGAAGATGTAGTTGTCTTGAGACTATCCCATGGACTGGCATAAAATCATAAATATTTGCCTTTAGAGAAATCACCTATTACAATGCAGAAGCACAGATTTCTGTCCTGCTCCTCAAAACCTGAAGAACCTGCTTTTTTCTATTTTCAAATTACTTAATTATACCAATTGTGCTCTATCTTCTGTGTGAAATCAGTAGAGATGTTTTTTGAGCTCATCAGATAATATATTTTTGTATTTGCTGCTCAATGACAAAGCAAACCTTTCAGTGTATGACAGAAGTTGCAGGGGAAATGCTGTGAAAGGTTAGTTGTTGATGGTGCTCCTTGTAACTGTCTTGACACGTTTTCATGGGTTAACATCCACCAGCGATCATTTCAGTCTTCACTTATTTTTAGCTTACACAGTGTAATTCTTCAGTGCCTGGTGGCCTTCCAGGTTTTGTTGCTGAAACAGAGAGCGAAGACTTTCTGCATTTAAGAGGAAATTTACTTTTTTGTTCAAATTCAGTATCCTGCTGTCAAAATATCATTGTTCTTCTGAATTAGCAAGTAGGTCTATTTAAGCTGTGACTTTTCAAAGCAAAGTTGCTGCTATTTTCTGTAACAGCTGCAGACCCCAGTTATTCAGATTTGTTATCATAGGTGTATTACGGTGTTTTAGGGGTGTAGCGGGGGAATCATTGCCTCATACCTGAGAGGATTGCCCCTAGTTAGCTGAAATGCACTCCTGTAACATGTCAGGCCCCAGTATTTGGCTTCTGTTAATTCTTTGCTGGAAAACTACTGTAAGATTTCAAAAAAAACCAAAAACAAAACGCTGGCTGTGGCCTTATCCTTCTTCCTTTGTTAACTGATGCTCCATCTTTCATCTTTTAGTTGTCACCTGAATCCATTTGGCACTTAGCTGAGACCAACAGCAGTACCCTTTCCTGTAATGCCTGCTACGTCTCCTCCTGTGAACATGTCAGTGGCTCTGCAGCTCCTCAGCCATCATGGCTGGTATGGGCACAGGAGCATGACAGACCCTTGTGGAAGAGTAAGTCTGTTTGCCTTTGGTTTGACACCGTCAGGATTGCAGCTGCTAGCTGACAAATTACATCACAAGACTACATGATGGGGCAAAACAGTATGAAATGCTACCTAGTATTACTACTTGTGTCTGTTTGAATATGGAACTGGAAACCATTGATCCTTTATTGGTCACCTATACCTGTTGCATGGCAAACACTAAGTTTGTTGCATATTGCATGCAGGGACGTGGGCTGACTGCATGGTGATGACACAGGCATAGAGGCACATCTTTAGTTTTTCTTTCTGTGCTTAAATAACACCAAACCCATCAGTGTTGAGGGACTTCTCTTACACATCTCTCTAGTATTAGTAGAGAGAATTCCTGGTTAGGAAACAAATACCACTCTTAATCTTGAAATCTGAGACTCCTCTTTTTGAAATTGCTGTTAAGTTGTGCCACTAACTTGTCTGAGATAAGAAAGTGGCCTTATTTTCTAGTTCTGTTGAATGCAATCTTTTTAGATATCTGCCTGTAACCTATCCTGACTAACTGGTTATGCAAGCAACTCTTGGTGCTTTTACCTCTTTAAAGCAGCATTCAGCAAAGACTGTTCACAGAACTGGTTTGACTTGTATATCGGGTAATTATATATTTTCTGAGAATTACAGCTCCTAGTCAGTGCAAGATACTTGTGCAGCTGTTCTTCAGCTTTACTGACCTTCTGTTTCAAGTCAGCTGTGTTTGCTTGGGTTTTCTACTCTGAAATATATTTGTAAGTTTTTGGTTGAAAACCAACACACAGGAAAAGAATGAAACTGAAATCCCCCTTTCTTCCTGGACTGCAGTTTCAGGGTAGCATTTGTTTTGCTGGTGAATCATGTTTTCAGCTTAAAGAAGAGAGACTTTCATAGGCAGTTCTGTAAACTTAAATGATATCAGAGGTGATTGTTTTCAGACAAACTTCATTTTCCAACCAGTCAATTTAAAAGACGGAGTATAAGTAACAAAACAGCTGCGCACTACAATTTTGCAAATGAATAGGATTTTGTTGTATAATGCAATTCTGAAATACAGGATGTCTGAATAGGCAAAACAGTTCTGAAATTTAAAATTATTAATGTTTAAAAGAAAAAGATACGCAGCTTCACATTGACTAAAGCCAGATACAAAAATGTTTCTCTGTAGTTCTTCTACTGTATTTGAATAGGTGTGTGCAATAACCATCAATGAAATAAGTTGTAATTAAACTGTATGCCCCCTGCATAATTGCTAATGAAAGAGTAATTACTTGTTTATTACACATTACCAAGTCTAAATTTTCAGTAGTCATGTGCGACTTGGAATGTCTCTGTCTTCTGTAACTCAACCAAGATACCTCATAGGAACCTCCTTTTGCAAGTACTGAATTTTGAGGTAAAGTGGTAAGTCTGTGAAGCTGCATCCATTCTGTCTTCTTATGTGAATCGTAGTTGTGAGTCTTTTTTTCCTTACAGAACTGAAGAGGGTGAGGAGAGTTGTTTGGCTGAGAAATGCAGAGGGAATTTTAAGTGGAATTTTTTGCATTCTCAGAGTGCATGCATGTGTATGTTTTGTCCCTCCTGCCCTCTACCTCAGCTGCCAAAGCGCATTAGCATGTATCTCTCTGCCTGGCACTCAAGTGCTCTGTACTTCCATCAGGAAAACAGGTGTCCCTCTGTTTCAATTGGCAACTGCTGTGTTGCAAAATGCCCTCAAGATCCCTCTGCTGTTGACAAAGTCTTGCACCACTCAGGAAATCCACTTCCTAAATTGCTTGTTATTGGTTAGCATCACCCCACACTCCATGTGTCTTAAGTAGTGGGAGGCAAAATTAGAGCTGCTCCTCTCTTTAATATCTCTCAATGGTCCACGGGATCTATTTGGTGGTGTAACATTTACAATGCAATCATTAATCTTAATATTTTCATCTGTGTGGAGGTCAGTGACATTCGCAGAAGTCTGAGCAAATCCATTTGTTCACTGAATCCTGTTCAGCATATCCACAGTGTTTCTAGCTGGCCTTGCAGAGTTTTCAGTTTCACAGATGTCTGAAATGTTGAATATTTTTCTTTGGAGTAAGCAGAAGTGGTTTATTTAATGAACAAATGAAAGAAAAGAAAAGAGAGGAAGTAAATACATTGGTCCAAATTGCTTCTGCATCCAGTTCAGGCTGAACACTGCTGTTCCTCTTTTGTTACTGCTTCTTCATCAGCATTTGCTTTAGTATTCCTTGATTTCAACTGTTCCCACACTTTATTCTCTTATGTTTGCGTGTATTTTCTTCTAGTTCAATCCCTATCATGATTATTTTTAATATAGTTATTTTTTAATGTCTTACTATTAAGAGTCACATCTCTTTTGACTTCATCTCTTCACTCTTCCTTCTCCTTTTCCTTTCCCATCTGTGTTCACACATTTCTTGTGGTGAAAACTTCCAAACATTTTCTCCTGTGGCTGAAAATCCAGCTTTTGGTTAGAGATCCTCTAACTGTCCTGCAACAACATCATCCTTCCACTGCCAAGAGGAGAAGCTATTTTTTCATGTGAAACTGAATTAGCAGATGTTGATACCTTTTAAGCCTGTAACAAGTGATTTATTTTATTTATTTTTCTTGGCCATTTGATGCATCATGGTACTTCAGTGTGGTGGTGGTGGATTGGTCTTGTCTTGGGCTATTGGGCTGGGGTGGGGATTTTAGTGGTTTTGAGGGTTTTGTTTGGAGATGGATTTTTTTGCTGGGAAGATGTATTTTGGATAAACGAAAATATACTTAAGAAAAAATGTTGTAGGTGTACTCAGTCTCAATGTCTAATGACACCTGCAAAGTTAACATAAGAAAAATGTAGTTCTTAACTATCAGCCCCATTTGACTGAATAAAGTTTCGTGGACATAGTGGACGTGCCTATTTAAAACAGAGCCCCCCAATTCCTTTTTCTTTTTTTGATCTTTTTTTGGTGTTTGCAGAACCTCTGGTCTGCCATGTGCAGGATAACATCTCACATTGTTTCTACCATTTGCAGGTGCAGAGGGGGATTGTGTGCATGTCAACTAAGTAGCAAGGGGAGAGTATAACAGGGAAGTTATAAAACAGGAGGTCCTATCAAGGAATGGCAAAAACAAAGCTCAAGAACCCAAAAGTAAATAATAAAGAGAATGAGGAATCTGAATGAATGGTCTACACTAGTAACAGAAAAAGGCATGAGAAGAACTGGCTTGTGCAGAGGGAGGACCTCAGAGCTCCTCAGCAGCACCAATATAGAATCGTAGAATCATAGAATATTTAGGGTTGGAAAGGACCTTAAGAACTATTCTCAGTTCCTCTTTCTGCAGGAGGTGAACCCTCAGAGCTAATAAATGAGGCTTGTGATTTACTGTGGTTGATTTTTTCCCTCTGTAAAACTTGTGCTTAGCTTGTAACACTTGAGTAGATACACCCTAAAGTCAAGAGAGACTTTTCATGTGGTTAAAGCTAAGGGAGTGCTGAAGTGCTCTGCCTGGTTGATTTGTGCTCCTTGCTGCAGAACTGAGTTTTAGCACGCACAGTTTATTAAGGTCAGAGGAGGCAGATTTAAGAACAAAAGTTGCTGTACCTTAGGTTCTGTTTATGTGCTTCTTTCCACAAACCTTATCCCCACCGTGCAGTGCTTCTTAGTGCTTCTTTTACCATGGCAGGGTCCCTTTTTGTGATTGTTTTGTGCCTATAACTGGAAGAGGTAGTGAAATTAGAACCATAAAAAAAGAGTCAAACAGTAAATGCATTGAGAGGTGGAGTAAAGAAGATTATTTTTCCTCAGCTTTAATAACGGAACCATAAGCAGTAAGACAAATAAGCTTAGAAAGGATAAATCAAGCCAGATTGCTTTTTTTTACCTTTCTGATAAGATTACAAAATAAGCAGATAAAAGGCAAGTGGTATAATACATGCATTTTAGTAAACTTTTTGATACCATCTTGCCAAAGCATACACAAATAACTAATACATATTGTCTTGGATAGAAACGTGGTCATACAGCCTGCAGATGATGTGAAGGAATGTAAATAATGAGCAGTGATGAATAGTGATTAATTGAAATAGGGTGAATTGTACTAATGAGGCTCTGCAGGAGTCAGGATTTAAGCTTAAATTTTTATTCTGTAACATCTTTATTATAGCATCTTTTCTGCATGCTGTTGATTTTGCCCTTGTCAAAAATACCAGTGAGACTGCAAAGTAGAATATTGGTACCCATAGGGACTACCCCAGGACAGAAGGCAAAATCAAATAGTAAGGAAGCTAAGGAAAACTTCTTCTTTTAATTTCATAAGGAGGGACTGAACTTGCTGGTACTGTTGATAGCCATAGAAAGGTGTAATGAATAGTGGATTAAACAGTTGGGTGTTCATTTGGGTTCCAGGAATCCTTAAAGGGAATTTAGTTTTCTGTCAGGGATGTACCGCAAGATCAGCTTCTTAAAGAAAGTTACGTAAAGCTTTGCTGCTTGAGTCGTCACATTTTGCACTGGAAGAAAGCCATCAAACGTATTGAAGGAAGATGGTGTGAATAACTTCTCTCTCTGGAGTCTTTGCCTATGCATCTAAACCCCCAGATAGCTGGCCAGCAGTGTCCTATGTAGAAAGTGCTACCCCCACCCCAGCTCCCACCTCCAAAAGTCCCATCCTCCATGTAGGAAAATCTTTACAATAATGGTGGTAAAATACTGTAGCATATTGCCCAGAGAGGTGATGGATATGCCACCCCTGAAGACATTCAAGGCCAGGCTGGATGTGGTTCTGGGAAACCTAATCTTGTTGAAGGTGTCCCTGTTCATTGCAGGGGGGTTGGACTAGATGACCTTTGAAGGTGCCTTCCAACCCAAACTATTCTGTGATTCTATGACTAAGTGCCACAGTCTGGCAGCCTATACCAGAGAGGTATTTGATGATCTTCCCTTGGTGTTTACACCCTCTTTCTTGAAAATATGAAATGAAACTGAAAATGTCAGCATGTAGTTAGCAGTTCATACATGCTCTCTGCAGCATAGCAGAAGTGTTCAGCTCTTTTATGAAGAATGACCAGGAAATAGCTGAGGCTAAATAACCAGTTTTGGAGTGCTGTTGCTCAAAGATGTTAACAACAATAATACAGCAGAACATTTACAAAATGATGCTGTACTAAATACTGTCAAAATAGGCAGGTTTTAACTAGAGCCACTCTGAATTTGTTTGTCAGGTTATTTTCAGTGGAAAGTGTTCTTTTTAAAGTCAGCAGTGATGGAAAATTATTTGTTTTGGTGTTTTTTTTAACAGATTGCCACCAAGTGTTGAAATAATTATTTCAATTTTTCTGGAACTTTTTTGTATTTTCAAAATATTATTAGGCAATAGTAATAATTCCCTTGCAAATAACATGATGTATAACATAAGGTGAACACATAAATGGTACGTTACAAGTGGTCTAGGTAAAAGCGTGTGTGAATCTGTCAATGATACAATAGTCAACACAGTGCTGGCTTTTTTTCACCCAAATCTGTCCCTCTTAGGCTGTAATGACAGGCTATCACTTGCACCTAAATGTGTACAGCTGCAATTGAGATGTCATGAAATAATGGAAATTTGAAATTGGCAATAAAAATTTTCTTACAATTGTCATATGGGATTCTGTGGATATATCTTTCTCTTTTTCTTATTCTCTTTTCTTTTTAATTTGTCCTCATTTTCCATGCCCAGAAACCACCTTTTTTAAAGTTTCCTCTGTGGATGAAATTGTGTATTTCAAATAGTTCTAAAATGACTCTTTTACTTTAGTTGGCCTATAGAATATCTTGTGTATGTATTGGGAATTAAACAAGGATATCAAAGGATATAACAACAGCAATGTTTAATATCAGCAATGAATTTGAAAAAAAAAAAGGGGAGAAACAGTTACTGTTGCTGCAGAAATCCAAACCTTAAATGCAGGCTTTCAATTCCCTGACCATCTTGAGGAAATTCTACCTTTGTCAGTACAAAATGCATCCAACTAATTTCGCTATCCATTTCGTGTGGCTTTTGTGGTAAGTATGTGAGCCTGAATAGCAAATATGAATCCTGTAGGCAGGCAGTAACAATTAATAGCATTTCTAAAAGTTTGGGAAACATGGTTGATAAATTTTCCCTACCCATGAAATGTTGCGGGTTCATTCTGCCAACTCTTGTAATTAAACCTGTGTGAGACGTAATTAAGCCCTGTTACATTTCTCATATTGCTGCTGCTGCTTGTCTACTTAAATCTAAGCTAAAAGAACAACAGAACTGTTTTCCTCTGCATCTTTTAGGTTGAGTTGGTACAGACTTAGCACAAATGATTATGAAATTAATCAGATGTGAAAGTATAGTTTTAGTTGTGTGTATAGCATGAATATAGAAAAAGAAAGAAAGTACAATTAGAGCAGTAAAAGATGTGAATTGGATATAGATTTTTCATCACTATAATGCCACAAGGAAACTAAATAATTAGTTTGAAAGACTGGCTGACAGTGACAACTGTTTTTTATTTGAAGTGTATCTGATAGTACTGTACACTTCTATTTCAGTTGTGAAACAAATTATTTGTTTTGCGATAATTTACATTGGCACCGTTAGAAATAGTTTTTCAATGACTTTGTAATGCAAATAACTTTGCAACTAATCCAATAAATCAGCATGAACATTTTGCTTTATTTTTAATGGATATTAAGGCAATTATCATCCACTGTCATACCAACGGCAGAGTGTAACTGATGTGGTCCAGTTGTATGTCTAACCCTTGCATCTTTCTGAATTCAGGAGAAAATTGCTTCTGTCTCATACAAAGTTGGTACTGCAGCGTGTTGCCTATTCAGGCGAACGAAGCCCTGTCTTTATGGTTTCTGAACAATCTGAAATATACGTTGATGCATAGTCTAACATCTTTTTATACTCTAGCATCTATTTCTTTTAAGAAAGAAGTTTCTTTAAGGAAAGAGAGGATTGTGAATGAGATGCCATGGCTTTGGTGTACGCCTTTCACCTTATCTGCTTTTGGTCATCTGGAAGGTGCCCTTGACATCCTTGAAGTTTCTGCTTCCTTGCAGAACGTGCTGCAGAGCCTTGGCCAGAAACAGCATCTTCCTTTCAGACCCACAAACTGCTGTCCCAGCTAAATCTAGATGTCTCGTGACCTGGATTGAGTGTGGCAATCAACCCATTTGCCTGTCCTGCCCTATCTTCACTTATATTAAACCAGGTTTGGAAATACAGGTTTACGTGGTGACTAGCAGGCTTTCAGAAAGCAAAAAAGAGTTTATTCAGAAAAGAGAAAACATGTTATAAATAAGCTACGTGTATGCTTAGTTGAGAGCAGGTCACTTGTCTTCTACAGTGGGAGAATTAATTAATACATGTTAATACGTATTCATTCATATTAATTAATACATATAGAATACTATTCTGGGTATGGTATAGAACCTGCCTTTTCTGGTACTGGTATCCTCAGCCTCTACCAATCACTTATTTCTGCAGTAACTTGTCTCCTAACCACTTAAACAATAATGCAATCACTAACAAGGTCATATGCGTAACACTTTTCATAAAATTAATCCAGTAATCTTCAAATGTCTGGTGATTCCACAGCACTTTGCACATGGTGCCCCTAGCCACACTGTATTGTAAGTGCTTGAAAATAATGTTGGAAAATGTGTTTTATCAGGAAGCCACAAGATGTACAGATTTAGCATAATTCATTCCATGCTATGAGGTGAAGATACAGGGCAAAGAATGCAGTAAAATGGGAATAACTACATAAAATTAGATCCTTGATACATTGAAGCATGAAGCTAAAAAATTAACTATGATACCAAAAAGATTATTTCAGGGTAATACTAAATGCTGTTTTGTGTGTTCATATATAGTGAATATCTGCTTTAGCAGTGGGAAATGAGTTAAACTTATGCAGATGAATGAATACTTTGGATTATAACTAAGCTTTCGCTAGTCAGTTTAGTTGTCGATTTTGTATATTTTCTTGTTAAATACTCATTGATTCAGGAAATGAGAGAACAGAAAGAAGCAGGCAAGATGCTGCATTTTAATTCCACTCCCCTAAGTATTTTATACCTTGTCATGTCAGTGATTTTCCTCTTGAACCCTGTAGCAGCATCCATCCTCAGCTCTAGAACTGTACCTCTGTCTGCAGCTTTGCCAGTCTTATCTTGCATGTCTCTAGCCTGTGTACTTTCTCACATCCTTGCCTCACAACTTTTAGTGGTTTTCTCAGAAATCTGAGCCAAGGTAGCGCAGTTTTGCAACACTGGCCATGGACCTGGGATCACAGGCAGCTGGATCCCAAGGAAGAGTGTTGCAGTACTTATGCAGAAAAAGATCTTTTCAGGCCTTGATTCTCCTGGTGCTAAAAAACAAGTGAGCACAGAGCCCTAGAGCAAGTCAGGGATCTTCCTGACAGAATATTCTCCTTCCGAAAGAAATGCTGATCCAGTGCAATTGTGAAACAGTGTGTGGGGAAGGAAGTTTCAAATTAATTTTTTATTTAAATTCATTTCTTTGGAGAACTGTGTTGACATTATTGTTTTGACATCTTCTGAATAAAGGAATCCTTTCTTAGCTATTCTGAAATTGTCAGAGTCTCCAGCCTAAGAAAAAGGACAAAATGTTTTGAAAGTATTTGGAAGTTTCAGCTAGTCAAAAGTGGTTTTTTTTTTTGTTATAAAATAAAATGTACTCTTGACTCTTCTTCCTGTTTTAAAACAGAAAAGCTTTTGAAAAACACCAAATATTTTTCCAGGATAAGAAAAATTACTCTTAGCTGTCAGGGTAACTTATAATTAGGAACATTCTTGATAATAATCCTTTTTTCTTTTTAATAAATGAAGACATTGAATTTGGATATTTACTATTTTTGTCTAGCAGATGAGGAGGAGGTTAGAGATTAGAGAGTCCTCTTATCTTAAAGAGGAAGAAGATACAGCATGTATATGCAAATTCCGGCGCTAGGAGGCTCAGAAAGAGAGGGGTCTTTCTTCTTATGGTGTTTGAAAGACGAAAGGCCAGCCATGGTTGTGCTCATTTTCATGTTATAGCCTCATCCGAGATCATTTCTGTCCAGCATCCTGTCTTTATTAATGGGTTTGGGTATGTATCCTCTTTTTGAAGATTAAGTTATGCTTTCAGGCTCACTTACATAAGGATAAAGAATAATATGGGGAAAAGTGGGGTACCATGAGCCTGTTTGTGACACAGAGACTGAAAATTGAGGAGACAGAAACAGGCAAAAAGAAGAATTAGCAGATTTCAATCTAGTCATGCATGTCATTTCTCATGTGAGTGTGTGGGATTGTCTGTGCTTGTTTGTGCTGGGCTAACCCAGCAAGGCTCATGACCAGAGACATGACTCCAAATAGGTACATGACTCCAACCAGGTATTTGCAAAAGGAAGTGCATTATCTATGATGGGGCTGTTGATGCACAGGTAAAATCACTGAGCACTATGTCTAAAGCCACCATCCTTTCAGAGAAAAAAATCAAACCCTTTGTGGTTACATAAATATTATGAGATCTATCTTAGATTATGAGTAAAGTCTATGTAGACTGCAGGTGAGATCCGAGGCGGGGATGTGATGGTGATGTATATCGTGCCTGTATAGAGAACTTTGCATTTACACATGCATGTTTCTTGAAAGGATATCCTGTTATTACCTTTTCCAAATAAATCAAAATGGATCATTTTTCCAGAGCTCTTCAGAATCAATGAATTACATATTTAGTCTTCGAAAGCTGAAAAGGTGTACACCTTCAGTGGAAAAATACACCCCATTTACTATGTTTAGAAGAGTTACCAACCCAGCTGCAATCTTGACAAGTTTGAAAATGGGTCTTTAAAGCTATCCTCATAGTTTTACAATCCATGTGCATTGAAAGCTACCTATCAAGGAGTCTGCCTCTTAAGATGGAGATGCATTTATGCTAATGCAATTTACTTGTATCTAAAATAAATCTACAGGAATTTTGATTGTGATTTAATAAGAATATTTTCTTGGAAACATGTGCATTAAAGGTCAAGTGCTAGAATGTTGGAAAGAAACCAGAACCATTTGCATTAGCTTCAGAACAGTTTTTTACAATACCTTGTGTGCTTTCTGCACCCTTTCTGAGCTTTCTAATCGGAAAAGGCACTTATTCCTGATATTAGGACATCAAATTTCTCATATTCTTTCTACCTTTAGCCCCAAAATTGTGCCCCAATAAGTGATATACTCAGGATAGTGTCAGAGAACATTGGTTACACTGCTTGGACATAGTGGGGCAAGCTACTCTGTCATGCAACTCCTGAAGTCCTGAGGTTGGACACCAGCTCAATTTTGTCTGCCAGCTTTCTGCTAGGTAAAGGGATTAGATGTTATGGGTTGGTGCTAAAGAAAGGAAAGGCACAAAAGGAAGACAAAGTCTGCATTTGGGTGCTGCAAGAGGAGAGACTTCATGACTCTTCTGTGGGACTGGTTCCCTGTTAGTAGAGTTTAGGAGGACACAGGCTGACATGACAGGGCTGGGCAGACCTTCAGACTTCTTTGCCCACACATCCTTGCCTCTGGTCTTGGCAGCTCATACGCAGTCTTGCTTAGCTGAACAGCCACTTGCACAGAATGAACCCTGTCTCTGAGAAGTTGAAAACCCATCCTGGGAGGCTCCAGGTAAGTGATGTAACCTTTCCTGACTCAGTTGCGCTGTGTCAAGGATGGATGCCACCTTGTGTCCCTCATCTTTTCCTTTACAGAAAAACAAGAAACTGTCCAAGCCAGTCCTGAACTTGACCTCTTCAACATCCACTTATGAGCTCAAAAGTAGGAAATTTGCTGAAACCATTGTTCAGAAACATCAGGAAATCATTGCTGAGTCTGTCTGGGTTGTTTGTTGTTTGGGGTTTTTTTATCTAGTATTTCCAGTCCTTTTTATCAGATGGAAGGAAAATTTTATATTGCTCTATTGTAACAGCTGTGCTCTGGGTTTATAACATACAGGTCTCTGTCTGCCTCTAATGGCCGAAACAGCCCTTTGTAAGTGTACTTTAAGGTAACAGATGTAGATTTTTTTTTTGTTAAAATCATGGATCTGGAACACCCATTGTTGATGTCTTGCCCCCCC
>JAOEHY010002985.1:0-33666 GCA_025447955.1 Psilopsiagon aurifrons | reverse complement strand
GGAAGAAGGGTTTTTCCCCTTCTCTTTAGGCCCCTGGAACATGTGCAGCTGCACAGGAGTAAAGGAAGTATTAGAGCAGCCCCGGCACTGCTGACCAGCCCCGAGCCATCCCTTCAGGGCAGCGTGGCCGGGAGCCCGCGCCTGCAGCTCAAGACCAGGGCTGTAATTACCTCTGCCAAGAGAACAAATAGAAACGATACCCAAAGCCTCACCAGTGGGTGGTTGTAGTAGATACAAATCAATGGTAGTGCAGGCGAGTGCTTGGGATAACGGCGCAGCGGAGCTGGGCAGTGAGTTAATCTCAAGAGAAGCTGCCAGATCCCATGGGAAGCTCTGTGGGATGTGTCTGCCCAGAAGGAGAGGGATGAGTCTGTGATGGGACCGAATCGTGATGGGGATGGGGCTGTGGTGTCCTGGAAAGCCAAGCAGAGAGGATGCCAAGTGTAAAGCCACCCCTGATGCAGGCAGAAAGCAAGTCCTGTCAGTGCTTGTACCTGCAACAGAAATGATGATCTGGGAGGAAAGATCAAGTGGGAAAACCCTTTAGAATCCTATTGCCACCACATCCCAATTCACAACAGTCAAAACCCGACCCCCAGCAACCTGCAGACATGAATCCATGGGTTCCCGGAGCTTTTCCGCCTGGATAGGTGCATACATCCTGTACCTGGAAGCAGACACATGGCTTTGCTGTAAGATCCCCTCTGAGGTCAGGGAGCTCACGAGCTGCTTGCATTAACACCATTTGATGCACCCCATCAAGCACGGGGGGGGGGGGGGTGTGATCTGTGCCTCCAGACACAGGTTCTGCTCTGGATGTGTCAAACACAGGCAGCATCTGAGGGGCTGTCATGCTCCGGCCTAGGGAGCTCCAGCACTAAGCTTCCCCTATGGGCAGTGCACTGGGCACAGCCTGGTACCCCGATCTCATCCTCCTGTGACAGCATCGAAAATTGCTGCTTGGCAGCACCAATCCCCCCCCCAAATCCATTCTCCCCTTCCTGCCCTTCCCCATCACCACCTTGGCTGCCCAAATCTATGCTTGAGCCTTTCTGGAACAGCCACTAGATGGCAAACGCAAGTTGTGCTGGAGGGGAAGCGGGGCTGCGGCGTGGGGAGCGAGTGATGGACCACACTGCGCCCAGCGCAGCATCCGCGGCCACCAACGCTCCTGCACGAAGCTGCTGCTCTGGGTTTGTGCTTGGTCCTGCTTGTGGGACCCGAAATGAACCCAAACACACGGTGCTGGGAATCGTGGAATGGTCTGGGTTGGAAGGGACCTTAAAGCTCCTCCAGCTCCAACCCCCTGCCACAGGCAGGGACACCTTCCACTGGACCAGGTTGCTCCAAGTTCCATCCAACCTGGCCTTTAATGACATTGAGATGAGATTTGAAGCCAGGTTCTTACTCTGTATTACTTAGATGGAATAAACCCAACACCAGTCTTAAAATGTGCCCTACATAGAATCACAGCGATCCAGAGGCCTCTGTAGAGTTATCAGCATGTCTGGTGCTTGCTGAAGTTTTGGTACTCATTCCCCTTGAGGCAAATCACAGGCCCCTTTCAACAGGCTTTGGTTTCTAAGGCAAAAAGTGCTTCTGGATGCTCCATCCCTGGCAGCATCAAACCCCTCACCTCTGCTTCCAGCAGCATCCCCGATGGGTTGATGGGCCAACCCCTCATGCTCCAGCATGAAGCTAAAGCAAATCACACCCCATCTGCTCCTAAAATGCCATTTTCCTCCATCACCAAGTTTTACGCTACTCACAAATCAGCATCTGGGTTTCCCACTGTGGTGCAGCACTCCAGAGGGAATTGCTCTTGGAGAAGGGCTGCGGGCTCCTGCCTCTCCTGCAGCACACAGGTCAGAGCTAGCGGGGGCGAAGCACAAATGGGGAAGGGGCTCGGTCACTTTATACATCCCAGAAGGAAAGGCTGCAGCATCTTCTTGCAGCTTCTCTCTTGCAGGGAGGGAAGGCAGCATCCAAGGCTGCAAACAGCAGCAGCAACAGTGAGGGAAGCCAAGGTTGCTCCTGGGCTGCTGATGGCAAGGAATAAAGATTCCAAGTCACTTTAGTGGCCAGTTCCCACCTTTTTGTCCCCTCCTCACCATCCTCTCACATGTATTTTGCACTGCTCGCTCCTGTTCTACAGAAGCACCACTGAATGCAGCATCAACACAGAGCTGCATCACATCTAATTGACAGTGATAAATAAATCAAGTAACCCTTTTCCCTACCCACAAGTCATTCCTCTTATAAACTTCCACCACACAAACTCACACCCTGGACATCTCCATAAGCAGCTCTGGGCTGCCCCCATCCACCCAGGACTGCAGAACTGCTGTTTCCCCTGTCTGTGTTCAGAACTGCTGCTCCACACTCCTCACCTTTACTTTCACATTGACCCCTTTTGCAAGCATCTCTCCCTATTTTTCAGGTGTTCCTCTTGTCATCCCTTTACATAGATACTCAGTATAATATTCTTTCCTCCTCCTTCCTTTCTTCCAGCACCATTGGAGGAAGCTACTTGGGTAATTCCTGGCAACAGCGGGTTGCTGGGCCATGCATTATGCATGAGATGCAATCTTTATCTTTGCACTCCACTGTGTGCATCCTCAAGCAGAAGCAGCATCGCGCCTGCACGCAAAAGGAACATTAGCAGCTCAAAAAACAACATAGAAAAGAAAATAGAAAATGCCCATTTATTTAAAGGGAAGTAAAGAAAAACCCATCCTACCCTCCTCTCGAGCTGTTCTTGCTGGGATTGCTGAGCAGCAAAGAGCAGTCAAGTTGTTCCCACTTCCATTCACTGTTGAATAAACGGGCTTGGAGCTGCTGTGTTCAGTGTGACACGCACAGTGCTGATGGGGAGCCCATAGGTGTCTGTGCACTGTGCAGCACTACCACAAGCACCCTCAGCTATAGGTGATGGCAATGGAGATGCACCATATCTCTGCAAAACAGCAAGCTTAAAGTAATAAATACATCAAGTAAGCCCCTTTTCCTGACAGCTACGGGACTGTGGTACTTACCTGTGCTGGGAGGATGCTCACTCTCTCCATCCCTCCTGGTACCTACATGTGCATATACACATATATGTACACATCCACTTGGATTTTTGAGCCCATTCTTTCTTGCTGTTGGAGATCACTAAAGCCTGTATTAGCCACCCCTGTTCTCAGCTTTCAGAGCACATCATGGAGCCAGACCCCAAAGACCACCATTACTGAAGCTTTGAGCCTTTTTTTGGCAGATCTGCCCTTATTAATCACAGAATCATAGAATAGTTAGGGTTGGAAAGGACCTTAAGATCATCCAGTCCCATGGGCAGGGGCACATCCCACTAAGCCATCCACCTTTCCCCCTCCCAACACACACACTTCACCTTCTCCTTCCCAAGGGCTGATGCCAGACCCCTCAGCCAGCTGCATTGGGATCCTGTGACATGCCATGAAGCAGGGATATGGCAGGAACTGGTGCCACTGGAAGGTCAGATGAGTGAGGGTACACACTGCCAAGTCTTGTGTCAAAAGCTTTTGGGTTAAATGCATAAAGCAGAAGGACACAGAAGAGATGCAGAAAACTCATGGGCTAAAATGACCCCAGCTTCCTGCCTCACTGTATTTAATATTCGGGGGTCATCTTCTGCTAGTGTAGAGCAATAAGATGCAAAGCTCATTTTAAAGTCCATTTAAAACCCACCTATGACCAACCTGAGCTCCTCCATCACCTCCTTTGCATAGGACCACTGCGGATGGGGGTTCTCCTCCAGCTCCGCAAGACAGGCTATGGCCAGCACTGGATCATCATCTCCAGGAACAGGGTGAAAGCTCAAGGACACAGCAGCTTGGAATGGCTGGAGGAGGAAACAAAGGACAAGAAAACAGGTCTGTTAAATCCCAGCAAGAGCACAAAGCGAAGAAAAGAATCAGGAAGTGGACCCTGAGAAGGAAAAAAGGGGGGAGAATGCCTGGGAATGGATAACAGGGAAAGGGAAAAGGGCACATGGAAAGGAAAAAGTAACAGGATAAAATGGAGACCAAAATATAAGGCCAATTACTTTTGATTCTTTGGCTTAGGGGCTAATTTATTGCAGCAGTAAATCACAGTTAGGACAGGTAAACCATGGCCAGAGCCTGGGTGTTATTTAGAGAGCACAATCATGACATTAACACTCAGAAAAGTGGGAAAATTTAACGGCCTAAAGCCCACATGTCACTCTTTATGGTCCCCCCTTCACTCAGCATGAAGGAATTCGGCACTTTCCCAAAGCCATTGGGGCTTCATGAGGGGTAGAAGGGGTTTGAGTCCCGTTGCCTTAGCATCCCATCCCTGTGCTGGGCTCAGGCTGCAACTCTGCATCTTCTTCCCTCCCTGCCCCTACACTGTGGTGCTGGGGATGTGCCCCCCTGTACATTAACCCCCCGACATACATGCTCCCTGGGGTACATCCCACCACACAGGGCTGAAGGGGAAGGTGGGGATAGAAGACCTTCAGCTGTGATTCTGGTGCAGGGATTTGCTGTAGGAACTGAGGCTGAGCCTTTCATCACACCTCCACAGAGCATCTTGGCTGACAGGGAAGAACACTTACACTGTATAAAGATGGTGTATACACAGAAATAGACTTTCCAGGGGTTAGAAGAGGCAAGGGGTTTGTTACAGGACCTGCCAAATCCCCACAGCCCTCCTCCACTGGTTCAATGGGGAGAAGTGCATTGAAGCAGCAGTTCATTAAGGCATTTGTGCTACACAACTCAGAAGAATTACACCCTCATGCTTTACCTGGTCCTGCACCAGTCTATGGGTGCCATCCCATCCTATGCCCCTTTCCTCCTTCCTCTGCTGCAGTTAGACCTGGAGCAAGCATCCCATGCACTCCCATAGGATGCATCCAGTGCACAGGCAAGTGTCTGGGTGCTCACCTGTGATCCCCGCTGGCCCTCAGGGCTGCAAATGATGCTGTCAGCCTTGAAAAATGATGTCAAAGACATGACAAAGCCAACCTGCTTTGCCTCAAGTCATCAGAGCACATTATGCATTCTCCAGCAGTCATCTCATATGAAATTAAAGAACTCCATTGTGTGTGAATGGGAGAGATGAGTTCTCCACTTCTCCTGGGTGGACTCTGAGCCCATTTGCTCCCAGTTTCCCTCCAGGATCACTTGCTGTGAAATCCATGGTACCATTTGGCGGATATAAGAGCATCCCCTTGCAGTTCAGTGTTTAACTTCCAGCCCTCCCCCTGTCCTCAAGGCATGGAAAACACAGAGAAAGAGATTGTGTCACCGTACCAACCCGTAGCAGTGTTGCCTATAGTACACACTGGTGCTCTGACATCCCCACCAGTATTCTGCTTGCCTAAAGCCACATCAGGATGATGTTTCTTGGGGTAGATGGGAATATAGTTAGGGAACGTGTTTAGTTACGTCCTGTAAAAGCACAATAAACTTATCTCCAGACACTGCATTAGAGAAACACTGTGATTTGAAAAGTTACTTTGTTCTCAACCTCCTCCAGGCAGAAATGATAATAAAAACCAGCAAACCACTGGTGGATAAGGAGGAAAAAAAAGGGAGAACCATGCAGCTCTGATTTCACTGCTCCTACCGGAGCAACACACCAGATGCACATGTGGGACGATGAGTTATATCTTGGAGACAGCTATTCATTTATAACACCAGTAAATAAGGGTTGATGGGGACAGAGGAGGTGGTTTAAAGAGCGTTTCGTGTTGCTGAGTCCACCAGATGACACATTGGCACTTAAAAGCCTGAGGTGGTTTGAAATGCAGTGTGGATTGTCTGGTGTTTGATCTTCTAAACCCTTCTCTATCCATCACCGTCAGCCACTATCGAGATAACAGGACCAGTTTTGACGGGAGCCTGATTGGTTTTTGTTGGTGTAAAGGCAGGGATGCACATGGGCCTGAAACCTGACATTTCTACCTCTCCTGCTGGAAAAATGTGACTTTAAGCAGGAACAGGGCTAACTCCCACCCCAACCCCAATTTGTTTGATGGGATTCAGCCTGCAGAACAGGAGGGATATTTGTATTTATGTCAGCTTGAGTGCAGGTTCGCGCAGACCTGCTCCTTGATTGGTTTTAGCTGCACCTGATGGTAATGCAGGGAGAACGATTGATATGAAGTGAGGTGGCCTGGTAACCTCCACAAACAGCACAGGCTTCACACGGAATACAGGGAACAGAGAAAGATCCTGACAACTCCATGCAGCCGAAGCAGTTTTGTACTGATCTGCTCTCCATGGACCCTCAAGGCTGGTTTTTCCTCCATGATCCACATTTCAGGAATGAGCCTGCAGCTCCTGCCAGTCCCTGTCCATAGCAGGGGGTTGGAAGTGGATGGATAAGGTCCATTCCATCCCATCCCAAACCATTCCATGATCCTTAGTCTCCCATAAGACCTCGCAGCAGCAACCTCAGTGAGTCCAAGAACATCTCCATCCTCTTCTGCATGGAGAGGTGAACCCTGGAGCTTCTCTAGTCTAAATACACCCTCCAAATGCTCTATCTCATGCTGCAGCGAGTGGCCACCACGAGCACTGCAGGGCCATCACCCCTGCAGCAGCTCCTCAACAGAGACTGCAGGGTTCAAACTGACTCGATATCCTATAGAAGCCACCAGGCACTTTGCCTCAATAGAGCAACCAACCACACTCTTATGAAAGGGAGCAGGAGCTATTCCAGCCTGAGGAAAACCAGAGCTTTACAGGGGCAGCAGTTATGGGGAAGGGGATCTTCTCAGCCCACCATTGCCATTGGCTTGCATTGTGTTAGCATATAGCCGCTCAGGACCTTGGCTTGGCTCCCTCCCCAAGGAACCCCACCATCTCCCTGGGGATCAGCCGTATGAGTGATAGCAACAGGATTTGGCTCAAGACACCATAGTAATATGGTGTCGATTAAGGTTTTTATTAGCACGAGCTTGGGCAGCAATAGCATCGCTCACAAGTGCCAGTAAAACACTTACACCGTGCTATTAACCAGCCCGGATATGCCACATCACTCTTGTGTAAAATACTTCATAAAGTGTTTCAAGTTCTTCTGTCATCTTTTTGCCTTGGCTGTAAAACCAGGCTGGATTTAAGAGCCAGAGCTGAATAGAGCCTGTTACTCCTGGCCAGCTTGGATTTTAACTCCATTTTTACTGAAGAGTCCAAAATACCCATTCAAACACATGTATGCATAGAAACAGAAGGATTCATCTCCAGCAGTGATGGGAGCTATTTACTAAACATTAGGAAAACAGACTAAAAGAGCACCCCAAAACCCAGCCCAGTGCTGAGATACACACGGAGAAGCTGAACTCTTCCCAGCATTCATCACATGAGCACTTAATTGTGGAGTCTTGGAATGAAAAACCTAAAACCCAACCTAAGGTCAGTCAAAGCAGTCTGGCATGTTCCAATGAAGGAATTAACATGAGGACAAAATGCATTCACTTCAGGATAAACCTCACACAGGATGCTTTTCTGTTGACATGGGGAAAGATCAGCAAGTGGTCACTCTAAACTCTCTCAAAAAAGGGACACTTCACACAGCTGGCAATAAGGATGAGGCTGCATTAGAGAGCCCCCCATTATTCCCAGGTAAACCCCACAACCACCTGAACAATGGTGGTGACTTTAAAACCTGCCCTGGCCTCACTTTCTTTGTCTGAAGGCTTTTGGAGGGCCAAGGAGAGACATGATTGAATACATGGGTCAGGGACTAAAGTCAAACAGGCTCAGCCCTTGACCAAGGTTGCTGCTCAGAGGGACAGACACACAGACACCCATCACATCCTATAGTATGTGCAACACAACCAGGGCTGCAAGGAGCATCACCTGTGTCCTGTGCCAAGCCTTCCCCCTTCAGACCTTCACACCCACCCTACTCTGTCTTGGTTGGAGTTGAGACATATCTGTTCCAAAGAACTAATTTCAAACCACTTCCTTTGTCTATCCTTGGGCTGCTGCTCCTCGTGTGTTGTTTTAACCATCTTGTCTGGTTTACCCCCCTCTTTTCTTTTGCTTTTCCCTTTTTGTCCCTTCAGGAACCGATGCAGTTGAGAGAGTGCAGAAATTAAAGAGTGCAGGATCATTAATAGGTTCTTATTACACAGAGACTTAAAGAAATATCAAAAACCTATATATTAAAAACATCTCAGTAATCTGTATTCCATTAACTCTGGCATACGGCAAAATGCAAAGCAAAAGAAAAGGAAGCTCACACCAGTGGGTAGCTTGAAAACAGAGGCAGAGTGGATTAGCATACTCAGTATGCAAAGTGAACAGAGCCCTTTGAACTCAGACAGAACGATCCTGGTGGGAGGAACAGTCAATCCCTCCTCCGAGCTACAATACAAGCCTATGGCCAAGAGGGTCTGTGTAAATTTGATAGCAGAGATAAGACGCATCCAAACTGTGGCGAGCATCAGTTTCTTGCAATTGATAAGCAATTGGAAAACACACGCACCACGCCTGGGAAAATAAGAGTTGGGAGCACGCTAACAGAAAACCTCCATGCACAGGCAGCTGAAGGGAAGCTGGAATGCAAGGACGTGACAATAATCCCACTGCACACCGACAAAAGGCTTGGTTCTGTCCCCAAGAGGCTAAACCTAGTGGGAAGCGGAGCAGGGTCCATCCAGACCTGGTGAAATGTCAGTTCTGCTTATGGGGGGCTGGAAAGCTTAAACAATGCCCCCTCCTTATTTCACCCAAGAGCCTACCACCCTCTGGATGCTGAAACTGCCTGAGTGGATGAGCACCATCACAAACGGGGGAGGCAGGTGGCAAACCAGGACAATTTGGCTGTGCTTACAGCCCACCGGCAGCAAAGGGCCCCCCTCTGCCCACCACGTTTCTCCACCCATTAGTTTGTGTTGGTACAAGCATCAGCACAGAGGAGGATGCTGCTCATCCCAGTGCGGGTCCGCATGGTGCTTGACACAACAGAGCTCAGCATTCCTGAGGTCTCTGGGCATGGCCAGTGTGTAATTGCAAGTTCATCTTCTGTGGGGGCAGACGGGAGTTAAGGCAGGGACCCCAAGCAGGTCTTGGTCCCCCCCCCCACCAGAGCAGTGACCTGCAAGGACCCGCTGACCTCTGCCAGCCTTATTTTGTCAGTGCGATGCTCCAGGTTGGAAGCATCACCCCACCAGCACTGACACTATTGAATGATCATCTCCCATGGATTTGTGTCTTAGGGCAAACTGCAAGATCCAATTGAAGCTTTTCCCACAGCTGGGATGCTCATAAACACCTTTCCCACATGGACATATTGAGATCTTGGGGCTGATCTTTCTCCAGCTGAGGCATGGATATTACACTTCTCTGAAGCATGACTCTGTTTCAAAGCGTTGGTGGAACATAATAGTTTGTGAGCACACAGCAAGGTGCAGAGCAAAGGAAGGAGGTTGCAATAATAGAGAGAAGGAAGAGAAGGAGACATAAGGTGGTGGAAGAGCCACAGTGCTTTTGCTGGGTTCTAGTCTTGAGTAACTCTAAAGCTAAGTCAAGGTAGCAGCTTGCAGAAGTGCACCAGGACTTGTTCATGTGTGTTAATGAAAGCTTATTTGGGACTCCTCTGTCAGATTAGGTTGAAATCCAGAAAAGCAATGAAGATGCACAAACATGCACATGGACAATGATCACATCAGCTGCTTCCTAATGTCACCTGGCTGTAAAAGATAGTAAAACAAATAGCTCCCCAGCACATTGCAGAAAACACCTTCGCTGTGGACAAATTCCCTTCATGAGCAGCGTGTAAAGCTTATAGCGCTTCGATGAAGTTCTGCACAGGGTGAATTGAAGAGAAAGGAGGAAAGAAACACTGCAAATCCCAAATAGACTCTCACAGCCCCTTCAGCCCTCATGGGAGCCCTGCCAGATACAAACCAGAAACTACGACTGCACACAAGCCAAATGGCACTGTTTGTAGTGGTCCACACAGGCAGAGGTGATTATGCGGTTCGCACACGGATCTTTCCAGCTGGAGGTATTTTTGAGCACACAGGAAATAATGTCAGAATCACAGGACTGCAATCTTTAAATTATATTCAAAAAAGATTCTCAAAGCATCCATCATTGAATTATGAACAGCTTTGGCAGCTTTATTGATGATGTTGAATCTGGTTGACAGATGCATTTACACTGCATAAGCATTTGAGATGCTGGAGTAATTGCTTATTAGTCTTGTTGTGAGGCAAAACACCAGATTGAAATAAATAGGAGCTCATGAACACAGAATTTTGCTGCCTCTCTGATTATTTTTTCAAGCTAACCATCTGCTACGCATCTGGGATTCTTCGACTCCAAGATCCATACCACTCACAGGTGGGATTGCAAAAATACAAATAGAAGGAGCTTAAGAACCCAAACAAACCATAAGACAAAACTGTCCAAAATGACGAAGGAGTTTCTTTCCCAACTTGCATACAAATGTGGGAAGTTTGGCTCTTGGAGGACACCCTGCACAGCCAAGCAACTGCATCCCCTTCATGCACTATTGCTCCTCAAAACGTGCCAGGGGTGGAAAATGGTCTATAGTGTACCCCAGTGTGGGGCATAGAAGGATGCAGAGCAGCAGCCGAGCAGAAGTGATGTTCTCCACAAATGAGACACTGAGGAAGCCAAATTCCTTTGAGGTTATTAGAAAGAATTCCAGGACTCCCTAGGGTTTGGCTTGCAGGAATTATGGTAGATATTGTGAGACTTTGGGTTATCTCTGTCCTTTGCTAAGCACATTTTTAACCCTTCTATCAAATTCTAAGCATTCTTGACAGAAAATAAACAAACAAATGCCATATGAAGGGAAAGGCATCGGTGTCTCCTCAACCCTCTGCTGTGGCTGGTCCGGGGGACAGGGCTGTGTGCCTACAGAGCATCCATCACGATGGAGACCAAGCCTTTTATGCCCGCTGCCCTTCCCTGGTCTCCAAGCCTCATCAATGCACCCATCCTTGTTCCCACTGTGACCCTTTGTCAGTATCATCACCCAGCAGAGGATGAGAAACACCAGGATGAGAAACCCATCACAGCCTGTTCTGTTGGCCTGAAGATACAGGGGCAGAAGCCTGGGTCTTCCTTATGTACTTAGTACATCATTGGGAGCTGCAGCATCAGCTGAGGTGCTGCAATCCCCGCAACAAACAATGATCTCCGGTGCAAAACTCCAGCAGGAGAAACCCAGGAGCTGCAACTACATTTTGCTGCACAGATTATTGCAGCCTGTAGGATGGCAGCTTTGATAAGAACATAAAATTGATATTTGAATTTTCCCCAGCTGTCATTGCACTTGATGCTGAGAACATGAGTTAATAAAAACAGCCAGTTAAATAACTGTCAAATTCCAGCAAATACCCATAAAGCAAATGTTCTCCTAAAAAAAGCAAATTAGACATGCATTTTTTGCCATGAAAAAGTGCAATTAGAGAAGCTTTCTAACTAATATTTGTTTTCTGCTATAAAACATTAAAGATCTTCCCTAAACACAGCACAGTGAAGAGTTTCAATTAATCTCCTTTGAACACACACATTCAGGTGTTTAAAAAGGAGCAAAGAAGAAAGAACGATTCATGCATCATGTTCTATCATCTCCATAAAGGCTGTAAACAGTATCTTAGAGAGCAGGGGTTTGTGTGACAAATTTGAGATTAGGTGGATTCTGATCTAAAAATTAACTTGCTTATCAGAGAAATAATATTGGAGTAAAAGAAATGAGCATCTCTACTGAAGGCTCTAAAAAGTAATTTTTAAAATTAATTAGAATCAAAAAGATGGATCTCAAAGGATAGGACAAGTCTCATTTAGACAGCCGGTAATTAATTCCTTAGTTCAGAAATTCATTAACAGGCTGTAAGAGCAAATCATTTCTTTGCTGGAGTTATGCTCCAGAGAGAAAGATTCAGCTGGAAAGGGGATATGAGAAGTCCGCTGCTCTCCATGGGCATGAGGGCAGGGAGGGCCTCACCAGCAGGCTCTTGCTTGGGGTGTGTGGTCAGGGCAGCAGCTAGCTAAGAGGGCTGCAGTGATTTATTCTGGGTGGGCAACATGTGCCCATGGGTGAGCAGGGCTTGCGTATGAAGCTGGCGATGCTCCAGGTGGGGTGGTAAGGATGCTGCAAGCACATGGGTGATGCTGAACCATCCTTGCTTGCATTTGTGGGTGGGAAAAGGAATAAGACACAAACCATCCCTCTAATGTCTTGTGAAAAGCAATACAGCACTATTCCCCTCTCCCAGTCTTTGATGGGGCAGCAGGTTTCACCCTCCACTGAGCCCCTGACAGACCAGCACAGATCCACCACAGGTGCTCAGGCTCTAATGCGGAGACCAAAACCCTATAGGTTTGAGGGAATTCTACCTAAAACTTCAGCATGCAGCAACAGGGAACTGAGCTCGGAGAGGACACATTTCATCCTCCTTCTCTGTTCTGGCAGACACATTTCATATCTCTAAACAATGAACAGCCCCACTCAGCTCACAGAGCAATATGCAGGAAGAAAACAACTTGTGCACCTCAGTAGACTTCGTGCATGAGTTTCCACTACTGATAAACTCGGGCACTGGCAGCCTGGTTTGCTGCCAGCCCCCTCGGAGCAGTTTCACCCCTGCCACTCCACTCTGCAGTCCTTTGGAGAGGCCAAAGCACAGCACTGGTCCTTGCCAGCAAGCACACTCTGCTAGCTGGCATCTGGATCCCTTTGATAACTAGTTAGGCTTGAAGCTTATCCTCCAAGCTGGAGGGTTTGTCAAGGGGAGGATAAGCAGTGAGTGAATCTGTTGCCTGTACCCAACTGGAGAGGAGCCCAATCCTAAATCCTTAACTGAAAAGACTCAAGCTCTGGATCTAAATCCAAGGAGCATCCTGCTGGCCCTCCCATCTGCGAGGGAGGCAGCCCAAGCCCTGGATCTGCGTGATGGGAGGGAAAGCTATGAATATGGATCTAACCCTCCAGCCTGAACCCTTTGGGCTGAGGACTGCTGCACTCTGCATGGCAGCAGCAGTGCTGGACTGTGCTGGCTTCTTGGCCATACTGCAACAGAGAGGATTAAGTGGACATTTCTCCATGGAAGAAGCCTGGTGACCTATGTAACCTTGTAGTGCATGAACAAACGGCTCCCAAGCTCTTCATGCAGACACTGGAGAAGAGAGATAGAAGTACAATAGGATTAGCCAGCACTGGTTGCAAAATCATCTCCCGCTGTACCTGAATTCATGGTCCTAATGGGAGAAGCAGCTTCCAGAGAGGAGGACAGCTCACCCTGCAATGGGACATCACCATCTGGGACCAAAAATGAGCCACATGGCACAACATACATCGCAAAAGAGTCTTAGTACAAGATCCCACACTTTGCCACACTTCTTTGCCACAAGCTTCAGGGCAAGCTCACTCCTTACCACGGCTCATTTAAGCCCAGTTTTGTTCCAGCCAAAAGCTGAACTCGGCTCCTTGTGTCTTCACCTTCTTCTTCCTAAGCCACAAGTCAGCCTAGCCCTCCTTTGCTGGAAAACACAAGTTACTCCTGGTTGCAGAGTGCTTCTTTGTGAGCACTGCACCCCAGGACCCCCTGAAAATTAGGGACAATTGGTGGCTACCTCTAAAGTATTGATTTAACTGACAGACTGTGAAGCTGCCAAAACCAACACGCTTGTGAAAACTGCCTAAAACACCCCAGATACAGCAGTGTGTCTGGTTTCCTTTCTTCCTTTCACAGAGGCATTGCTACCTTGAAAGCCCTTGCACAGACTAAGAGAAATAAAGGATACTGGGTTAAACAGATGACTATAAAGCAAAGTGAAGACAGGATTTCTTCCCTCTGAAGTTTCCTGGGATGTTTTAGCTGGAGGCAGTCACATTGGCACAGACTGGTAAGAGGGTAAGGTTGATATAAAGAGCTAAAAGGAGGAAGTTCTGGGGATAAGCGGCACAGTCCCATCTGCATAGCACTGCATGTTTGAAGGAGGGTTGACAGGCTGGACAGCTGCTTTTCCTTCCCCTCAGTGGCATTAGCAGGTCACAAAAGTCATAATAACTGCCTCACAGACCTTACCTGACTTCTGTCTTTAGAGAACCACAGCTCCAGGAGCTGCACTGCTCTAATGATGCTTATGGATAAAGTCACTCTGAAGACACTGACCATCAGATCTGTGCTTGGGATTCTCACAAGCTCAGACTGTTGCTGCAGTCTGGGTCCTGTCATGGCCTCCAGGAGGAGAGGAGACCCACAGTTGGTAGAGGTGGATGCAACAGTGACTCCTTGGTGGAGATTTACAAAGGAGCTAAGAGAGGAATTAGATGTCTGCTCTAAGTGTCCATAGGACCGCATAGCTGATATCCTCTCAACATCCTCAGTTCCTCTAGGGCCGGGAGGAAGGATAACATCTAAATTACTGCTTCTATTCAGTGCCAGCAGTTCCTATTTCACTGCCACATGTGAGGCAGGAGGAAAGAGCAGTTTCCCATCCGCAGTCTGTGAAGGAGGTTTGATGGGGTTTTGCTCCAGCTGTGCCTGGCCCAAGTCAAGCCGGAGAACCTGCCAATCCCTCAGCTGGCCTGAGCAGCACATCCCAATCTGCATGTGGGCAAGAAACCCCAGATAGCCCCTAGTGACCCCAGTACTGCAGACAGAATTGCTCACATGTGCCCTGTCACCACGTCATGGCTTCGTGCAAACCAAGAACATATCTACTTCAGCAGGAGAGCTGATGCTGGAGATGTCCAAGACATCGAGTGCCACCAACACAGCACAGGCCCTGGCTTAGAGCCCTCCACTACAACAAGAAGCTATTTATGTCTCAAATACCTCACCTTCTGCCTCCAGGTAGAAGGAGCCTATTCTAAACAAGACTTGTGCCACAGATTTCATGTTTAGAAATGCTTGACTTAAAACCTTCCCTGTTGTGGACATCAGGGGATGCAGCGAGATGCAGCCCCTGCAGCCTCTCAGCACCTGATGAACTGAGCATCTTTGGGCCCATCATGGCACTCTCCTTCTCCTTCCCTCATCTGCTGCTCCACTCTGTTTTCTTCCTGACAGGCACTGGAATGTGGTGCTGTGGGCAGCTGCCTTAACAGCTCAGTGAATCAAATGTTCTGTCCAGCACCACATCATCGCTTTCATTTACTGTGTGACAAATGCCTGGAAATTGTTTGGGTTTCTGTCATTATAACCTGAGGATATTAAATTCACATCAATCCGACAACAAGAGCACAGCTAAGGAAATGAAATGATGCCTCTGGAGCTAGAAGGGACAGGCATCCCTTGGAATACATGGGGCAGGTCTGGATTCCTGTTTTTGTCCTGCCTCATCACCATCTCCCAGACTGAGGGCAAGCAGCTTGATCTGACTGGAGAAGAGACCATGTCATCCGGACAGAGCAGGAGGTGGCAGAAGGGACGATGCTAGAGATGCCTCTAACTCTAATATATTTCAAGACCTGTATGCCCTGAGATTGAAGGCATCATCACACCACATCTTCAGTTATCAAAGCATCTTCTGTTTCCTTCAGTTTCCTACAGCTGTAACTCACCGGGCAGTTCCCCATCTACAGCCTGTGAGGAAACATCTGCCCAACCATGAAGCTCTGCAGGGTACCATTCCCTCTCCATCACGGCTGCAAACACTCCAGAGCTGTTACCACATGGAGAATCCCCCTGTTCCTTCCACAAATCCCCAGGTAGCCGCTTAGCTGCCTCCTAATCCTCACAAGGACTCTGGCTCTCTGTATTGATACCAAGAAGCATTTCCACTTCACTGTAAGCTCCTTATCTCACCAAAGAGCATGCTAATGTCCCTTATCCCATTACCAAATATGAAGAATTCCTTCCACCTACCCAAAATGGGGGTTTTTTGGGTGTGTTTACAACTTTGTGACCCAAATATTTCCCACTCCTGATTGAGGATAAACATGGAAAACCATTCCCCTCCTAGCAGGAAGAAGTGGGAATCTTTTATCCTCTCCAGATAAACGGTAATAAGCTTCTTATCCTCTTACCAATAACCGAGCACGTTGCAAATCCTCTATCAGACACACTAGGGTTAGAGCTGCTTGCGTGGCGTGAAGAGATTGTGTGAAGTGGCAAATGAAAGGTGCATCGTTCTGTTCTTTAAACTGAAACTTCCTTCTCAGAGGCAAGGCAGAGCTGTTCAGAAGTGCATTTAATTGGGCATTATTCAGTACCAGGTTGAGGCAATTTCTCCTGTCTCCCACAAAGAACTTGTGCACTAATTTGCTCCTCCTCCCGGATAAAAGGTCATTGGCTGACTAAGAAGTTAAGTAAACAAAATTAGCATCTGATTTACAAGACTCTTTATTCCCTCTGGTGTAAATTAGTGTAAAAATCAGCAAGACTTTCAGTTGCTTCTGTTTTCTGCATTTGAAATGCAGCTTTCCCCCCAAATTTAATGGTGTGGAGGCTTATTATTTCTTTGTTTATGCAACTGCATACATATGGGTGATGAGATGGAAGGGACTGAGTGCATCAGCTTCAGAAGTGAAAGTCACTCAAGGTTAGCAAAAGCAAGACATAAAGAGATCACAGCAGTGCTGACACCCAAACACTGGAGGAGCAACAACTCCATACAGATGGGAAAGCATGAAATGCAATGTGGACCTCAGTGGTGCAAATCAGCGCTGCACAATAACCCAGGGCAAAGCAAACCCTCCTTTACTACAAGGTGCTTCACTGAAAGCTTTGAAATAAAAGTCTCTGAGGTGCTCATATCCCATTCAAATCACTGAGTACTTTCCAGAGATGAGTAAAGAAAACCAGCCATTGCTTCAGATTAAGGTAGAAAATGCCAACAAATATGTTCCAGAAGCAGGTTCTTGGCAAGCTGCTCCTTAAAAACCTTTAAAATTCTAAACCTCCTCTTGTTGATTATTGCTGCCCAGTCTAATAAATAACCTGATGTGACTGCAGCTTTCCCAGATGAGCTTAACTTTGTACTGCATTTGTGAGAAGAGCTCCATAGAGGGACAGAGGGATGAAAAGTGTTCACACGTTAGAAAGTGACCTCAGAGAAGGAAGGTGATAGGAGCGTTTTCTATCCTGCTGGGTAGAACAGCTGATCATTCCTGAGGAGGGAGAAGGGGCTGAACTGACAGTTAAGGGTGCACCTAAACCTTGTTATTTTCCAACGTAAGTGTGGGAGAGGTTTCTCTAACCATCACTTCACTGGTTTAAAGACTATTCTTGGCATGTCACGTGTGTTTCAGCCAGGGATAGGAGGCATGAAGACACCTATTCAATTGGAAGGGCTACAAAAGAAAGCCCAGAAGTGGGGGGCTGGACCTTTGGTCCCCCCACACTCACCTCTCTGGGACATCTCTCCCAAGATATTTTTGCTTGGAAAAAGCCACATCAAACCAGTACTGACTGCAGATATTGCCAAGAGATGCTGGAGGCTTGCTCTTTCTATCCACCTGCAGAGACCCGCCGTGGAGAAGAGTTTCTCCTCCAGAGTTACACTGGATGCTCTGCCCCAAAAGAGCCGTGAGCTTCCCTGGGGACATATCTTATGCCATGGTAACAAAGCCAGCCTCACTGAGGTGGGGGTTACACTGGTCCCCAGTGAGTTCCTGCTGCCGCAGTGTTCTCAGTCTTACGCACTACTAATTTGGAGGTTGATTTTCCACTGTGCAGTTCAAACATATTTCCACTTTAAGTGGTAAAACTCAGTCCCCAGACCCCAAAAAGAGGTGCAGCATTTTCAACCAAGCTCATCATTCTGAGTCTGCAATTGCTTGTTAAACCAAAAAGAAGGAGAACTGGGAGCAATACGTAAAACTTAATAACATGAATATTAATTCCCTGAAGAGTTATGGAATACATCTATTCAACCAGATAAGTAAAGGTAACACTCTCCTCCAGCCCCATAAGAGAAAAGCAGGTGCTGAAGTAACAGTTTGCATTTCTTACTGACTCAGTTTAAGATGTGAGCAGAAACACTGGTTTCCTAGTTAAGAAGAGAGAAGTTAGTGCAATTACCTTCAATAGGAGAGGTTTGGGACCTCACAGGCTTGGAGAGGACCATTGGTGCCTAACTTAAGGGCAGAACTGAGACAGTCCATGTGCTCAAATTAGGCTGTTCCCAATATCAGAGCTATCAGAAATCAGGCAGCTATGGACAAACCCTTAGTCCTGAGTGCCAGGTCTGATTTGTGCACCACCTATACATAGCCGCACCCTTATGCATAGCCGAACTGGGCTTTCAGGCATCACCTCAAGGTTATCCCAAGTCTTCCTTGAAGGACACGTGGAGTCATCAGGTGCTAAAAAATCCAGCTTACAACTTTAAAAATCTTAAAAACAACCCAAAATGTTCCTTCTCCCATACGGAGAGCAATAACTGCTCCAGAACGAGCTCTGGAGTGAGTAGCTGGAATGTTTTCTTCTGTTACCCAGATCATGCTTGGATGTAGCAGTCCCCTCTAATGGGCCTGGCCTTGATCCCACCTTGACCAGCCCTGAGCCAGCACTTCTTGTTGTTGCCAGTTTCCTCACTATTGTATTCTTTCTTGCAGTTCATCAGCCAAAAGCAATGCTATAGAGGAAGAAAAAAGTTCAGAGCCTGTCACAAAAGCAACCTCTTACTGAAAGGTCAGTAGAGACAGTTTGTGAGTGCTGGGGCCACAATATCTTACAACAGAGATTATGACCACAGCTACAAGCAGTGCGCAGAAGAGCCATTAAGCATATGCTAATAAACGCATAAACATCAACAGTTGCAGATTAACCACAGGAGAACTTCCCACAAGCTGCAGGCACACATCAACAACAATCAAGTTTAATGGTTTACAGTCTCACTGGTTTGCATGCTTTATTCTTTCCTGTGATATTAGCCAGTAAAATCAAGCATCTCTCTACCTGCAAATCTGTTGGGGTGGGAGAGTCTCAGATGTTGGAAGAGTCACAGTTAATAGAGATCCCCAGGGCCTGGAAGGTTTTGCTCTGTTATGATGCTGTGGCCTCAGGCAGAGTGTGAAGAGTGTAATAACAAGGATGAAATTTGGATCCAAACCAGCAGTGATAGCTAGCACAAGTGCTTAAGTCCAAGGGAATAAACTCAGACTTTCATTTCCATACAGGTGGAAAGTCCTTCTCACTGGAAAATGCAAGGGGCTGCTTACAGGCGGATGTTTAAAACACAGCGATTGTGGTTGCAGCATAAAAAGTGGAATCTCTGCTTTGCTTGGACTAGAAACAGAAACAAATGAAGCTCATTTGGGGAAAAACACAGCAACCTTTCAGCTCACACTCTGAAAAAGGCTGCCCTAAGAGAAAGTGAATAGCTGAGACCTCTGGAGCAGCTACAGGCACCTGCAGCTTTCCTCTGGGACCACACCACAACCAGACAGCACCACCCAACCCATTCCCAAAGGGGAACAAATTCCTCATTCTGCTCCCTGTGCATGCAGCAGAGCCTCTTTCCAGATGAAGTTACAGGTATCCCTGCAGAGGCACACACACGCAGACAGCTCTCAGCCACCACTATGGACCAGAGGCACACACCATGCTGGTACCTTGGCACCACTGTGATTAAAGCTTGGAGAACCCTCCATCAGAGCAGGAGTCAGTGCCACAGACAATTATTGCTATTGCAAACCATTTCTATAACACCATAGGTTTAGCTTGCATTTTGCAAACAAGATCAGAGACTCTAGAGTACCCGACCCAGAGAGACTCTATTCAACACAGGGCAGAACATGAGCAAACCAAACTACAAGTGTGAAAGCAGTAGGAAGAGGGATTCAGAATAAAAGAGGGAGGATCAGGTATTCAGCAGAACCTGGCTTAGTAAAAGCTCTCAACCCATCTACTTGTTTCACCAGCATCTGTTGCACAGCTTTGCTAACTGAGTGCATAAGAATACCTCCAACTCTCTGATGAGGAAGCAGAAAGCAGCAACATGACTTACCTGCTCCCATGAGCTGAGGCCAGGTTTCACACAGGTCTTGCTCCAGGCCAACATTAGCACACATAAGATGAGGGAGAACACCCAAAGCATCCCCTTTCCTACAGTAAAATAACCTTTCCCCTTCCCCTCCAACTGATTTGCCCTTTGCTTCCTGATTGGCCCCAAGCACCTCACACAGCAGTGTGTCAGGAATTAATTACACCTCCTTCAAGCCTCCTGATTAAGTTTGCTGTCACATACAAACGAGACACTTCCTGTCTTCAACCTGCTTTCCTTCATTATAGCTTTCTGGAGACAAAGTTTATACATTTATGAGAAGCATTAAATGCACAATTGTCTGACTACAACTTGTAACCATCCTGGCCCTGTGGTATTTGTGTAAAAACTCAATATACTATTGTATGAAACCTAGAATGGGCTCCTTAGAGCTAGATCTCCATCCTCAGCTGTTTCTTAGGTCACCTGTGAGGTTGCCATCACTATAAGAAATAGCAACCAAACCCTGCAATGTAGATTGATGCAGCCTACCTGAGCCTGCAGAAAATGGAGCAGAAAGTCCACCAAACAGCAGCGAAGTACTACCTCCAAAAGCACAGGGTGATCTAACGAATAACCATACCTCCCATGGGGAGATTATTGGGGAAGAAAGTTAGGATTTGCATTTTGAGCAGCAGGCTAAAGAATGAGAGAGATACTTAATAAGATGGCAATGGAAATACATATAAATACATATAAAGGTGGCAATGGAAAGACCTGGAATGTTTCTTGCATTTAATGCAAGAGAAAGGTTCCAAGGTTTGAATAAAATGACTTGAGTCCTATCAAGGGGTTTGCAGTTATACTCACTGTAATTCTTATGAGCCCTGGCATTTACCGCATACATTCAGCATCCAGAGAGGCTCACTCCAATACATAATACAATAAATACACAAGAAGCTTATGGCAATAAATACAACCACACTGCAAATGAAATCGTAATTAGAAGCATAATTCAGCCAGATTTTAGTTAATACCTATTTACTAGGAGGTGCTAATCTCCCAAATAAATGTCCTATGTACACAGAATGGGCCTCCACGCTCCCAACTTCCTCTGTCACAAAACGCTCACCTGCTAATTGGAATCTTAAAAATTGCCCCATTTTTCTGGAGCATGTTGGCAATAGCTATATCAGCCTTTGGAAACTAAATGCTTTCAAGCCAAACAGTTTAGCACCTCACTGGAGAATGCTGTAAGCAAAGCAATCCATCCACCTTGTCCTCCTCCAGCTGGGCTGGGATCCATCGTGCCAATATTCCATCTCTCCTTGGCTCATTCCCAGCATGCACCCTCTCCCAGACAGCACATTAATTCCCTGCAAGGCCATGGAACTAGGAACACACAGGCTGGATGGGGCCAGGAGCAGTCTGACACTAGCCCAGCACATCTCTGCTTGTTGGGTGGATGGGAAACAGAGGCTCCTCTACTTATTCTCTCCATTGAGACCCTTGCCAGTGTGCTGCACTTCTGCTGTGCTACTGGGGTGGCTCAGGCTTCATGCCTGAGCTTTGGAGTGAGGCTAGGAATTATTTACAAACTTGGAGTAACAGGCAGTAGAGGGGAAAATTGTTTATTCATTCTAGAGTGGAGCCCAGAGGTCCCAGTGGAGACCAGGGCTCAGCTGCTCCCATCACTGAACACACGCAGAATACAAGGCAGTACCTGCTCTGCCCCACACCAACAGACAAGGACAGGAAACAAGGATGTTCCTTTGCGTCCTTGTGCAGAAGGGGAAGGGAGTCAAGCCTATGATGCACAGATAGCAGGGAGGGAAGCAGCTCTTCCAAGTCCCAATGCAGTATTCACACCTCCAAGTCCTCAGTGAAGCAGTGCTGAGCCAACAAAAACGAGTCATAGCTTTTGCCCAGGCTTTGACCCTTGCTCTCCAGAGAAAACATTAAACAGAGTAACTGCAGTTAACTTTTACTTCTCATTCACTGTGAGGGTGCTGAGGCGCTGGCACAGGGTGCCCAGAGAAGCTGTGGCTGCCCCATCCCTGGCAGGGTTCAAGGCCAGGTTGGACAGAGTTTGGAGCACTCTGCTCTAGAGGAAAGTGTCCCTGCACATAGCAGGGGATTGGAACTGGATGAGCTTTGAGGTCCCTTCCACCCCAAACCAATCTGGGATTCTGTGATTCTATGATGTATGAGGTAACAGCAGCTCTGAAGCCTTGCACTAGCTGGGGATGAGTGCATGGGATGCTGATGGCACCGGAGGAAGGCTGTGCTTGCATAGACGCATGGAGAGAGAAAAGGAGACCTTAAGGGAGCTCACCAAAGCTCCTGATGCAGATCCCCACCCCACTGAGGTGCACCCTGATGAGGGAGACAGTCAATCAGTGCTACCCTCTCACTCTCAATACCCGGAAATCCATCAAGACACCCAGGCTGGAGGGAGAGCAGGATGTGCTATAGAGAAAGCGTTCACAGTCATAGACACACAAGCACCAGCAATTGCCACCGGTGCTCAAGCTGGACCCAGAAGCGCCTGTCAGCCCTTGATTAAATAAAAGCACTAGCTTCCATCGGCTGTGACAGCCCAGGGAGTGATCTGACCCTAAAGAGACAGCAAAGGGGTAAAGTGAAGAGTGTTATCATACATAAACCATAACCCTGCAGCCCCACACTCTGCATTCATTGGTGTCTTTTCACCCTCTGTACTGAGGTCATGTGCAGTAAGGAATTTTATCCTGCAGGGCTGCCAGCCTTTTAATCCAAGCAGTTCATTTTCTCCTTGGAATTCATCTTAGGATCTGGACACACTAACTGTGAGCCCGCATTTGTGATAAAGACCATGAGACATAAATATTTTACGCTGGTAATGAGATATTTAGCATTGATATACAGCTCAAAGCCCAGTGCAATTCCAGCTTTCTTAATTATAATGAACTATTGTAGGCCTCGACTTCATCTGCTCCTTGTAAATCTTGCAACGCTGCTATGATGTGCTGGTGGCTTCTTTCCAAGGTGAGACTGGAGCTCGTCCTGGAGAACATTTAATCAGATGTTCAGGCCCACCATAAGAGCAGTTTAATGGTGCGAATGATGCGTGGGTTGTGTTGTGCTGCTGCCTGGCTCCCTTCTGGAGAGGAAAATATGGTCCTGTGCATAGGGCTGGAGTACAACTGCATTGTAAACCCATTCTCCTCCTTAGATCTCAAGGACTGAAGCTGCTAATCATGAGGACTGTCTTCTACAGCCTGAGCTGCCATGGCTTGTAGGAGAGAAAGACAGCTTTGGTCATATAGCTTGACCTCTGAAGAGGATAAGGACCTTAGCCATCATTTTCTGAAGTCCTTTGAACACCTCCTATCAGCTGCCTGCTTTATATGTGGCAGTGCTGTCACTTCTCCCAAAGCCTGTGATGTACAGCAACTGGCCTCATCCCCTAGCCCCCTGATACATCTTGTCCCAGTTTTGGAAAGCTTAAAGATCACATTCATTGACAGTGTGTGAATAGACAGGGCAGACACTCCATGTGCTGGGAGGGGGGAAATCTACATTCAAAGCAAAGTCACATAAACCCTGCTGGATCTGGACCGATATCAGGCTGGGAAGCAAAAGCATCCTCTCTTGCTGAGAAGGGAGCATCCTCCCATATTTTCCTATCATTGTCTGCTGAGGAGGGGCTGGTAAGACATGGCGCTTCTTACACTGGATAATGTCCCTGATGGGGAAGTAGCTGTTGTACCCCCTCCTCTCCTTCCTTCCTCAAATGCCTGGAGAAAAACACCAGTTCCTTTGCTCTTTCCTGTGTCTTTTGGGTAAATGTCCCTCTTGGACCAGCTTGTAACATGTAGAACATGGGAAGAGTGGAGGAGAACACAGTGTTTAGTTGATTTGATACTGAAAAGTCACATATTTTGTCCAAACAGACTAGCCAGCATGGATCAGGCTCTGAATGAATCCTACCTCTGCTGAAGCACCTGGGAATGGAAGATATCAGTTGCAGGAAAAGCATCAAGAACCTGATGGAGTGTGAACTGGGAGGTGCCATGAAGGAATGGCACAGTTCTGCCTTTATTTAAAATTAGTGGAAACTTGAAAAAATCGCTTAACATTTTGTCAGATGCCAAGCATAAATCTGGATAATCATTCACACTGCACTAGCCCCCTTTATAACAGTAGTTTGCTAAAACAAATTGAATTCAAACCTATATTGATTTACTAACTTAACGCATGGCATCTCTGTGAATAATTTTTCATGGCCTAAAAAGAACTCTAGGAACAGGCTTGGTTGGAAAAGGGCCAGCAAATCTTAAATTAATGTACATGAAATTAATGTACATTAAAGCATAACTGGTGCTCTAAGTGCATTTGTTATATGCAACAATAACTGCTTTAAACCTTTTTATTTTGAGGAAGAGAATCTTGTGTAATAGCTAAAAGAAGCTGAGATCTGAAAATCCTGGGGTACGATGCTAAATCAGTGCTTCTTATTGTTTCTAAGCTGACGTTGTGGAAATATGGAAGGAGAGAAAAACCCAAGCTATCTGGCACTTGGAAGATGCAGTGTTATTAATGGAATAACTTCTCTTAAAGAAGAAGTCTGCCTTCTTCTTTCTTAACTGGTTACTGGGGGTGGAGAGAGTGAAACTGCTTTTGAGATGTGTGGAAAACTCTCCCCACTCTCCCCATCTCTCAGCGACTTGAAAGCATGCAACGTCAAAAGAAGAAAAAGAAGGGAGGAATGACTTCACTTTCGCGCATTGCATTCCAGCCCTGAAGTGATTCCAAGTTGGTTTTCCTTTTGAGGGGTAATAGGGAAAAAAAGTGCTAAGTTCTGTTAAGTGCAGGCCCTCTTCTACACCACTGCTGACCAAAATGATCACCCCGGTCCTACAAAACCAAAACCAGATGAGCCATCTGTTTGCTTAGCAAGTAAAAGCCTCATCCTCAATGTGACCTGCTGCACAGAGAGGACCATTTGGACAAGAGCAGTATGATTTATCAGGGCCACCCAGTGCATGAAGGGTGCAAGACACAGAGCAGTATCTCGTGCTTTATATTACAACCTCCTACAAAGATTCATAGTTCCGAAAGCAGGAACACTCATTGCACACCATCCAAAGGCTGCCTTCTGTGTCATCCCTCCAATGCACATTAATTCCTTCTTCCTCCCCCATCCCAACAATTATTTACTTTGCTTTGGATTTACTGTGGCACTTCAACTGAAAGCAATGTGTATGAGCCCCACTCCTGTGGTAGGAGAATTAATTTTTAGCAATCTTAATTTATTACCAATTAATTCTTCTAAATTATAGGAGAGGCGACCTGCTGTAGATAAATGTTCCTTCCTAATGCCTTCCTAGAAAATCTCTCATTAATGAGCCCATTAATTTAATGGTGGCAGGGGCAAATCATCCAAAGAGAACCCTTCAGCTGCAATCTGTATGTCCCGCCTCATATTCTTGAGAACATGGGAGGAAGAAAGCTGGGTTTGTTTGCAATAAATGCGGGGATAAAATATGCCTGGATATGTATGTATGCAAATAGCCTGATCTAGCATCATTAAACCTCTTAAGGAAATATGAAGTTTTGAAGCCATTTCCCACTTTAGAGCTCAGGCAATGACTGGAGCATCTGCATTAAATGTTTAATGTTCAACGGAAGTGCAAATCACCATTTAATTAACTTCTTCCACGAAATATGATAGTTTAGTGAAGTGAACACAGATGAATTATCATTATCCAGGAGGATGAGGAACGCATTGATGAATCCCAGACTTTGCAAAGCTGACAATGGTGTATCAGGGGGTTCCCGGGACCTAAAACAGTGTGTTCTTTTTAAAGGACCATTCATGAAACTGCATTTTTCCATAGCAGTAGCTCTTATCTGACCCAGACATGTGAATCCACGATTAAAGGCAGAATAACTACTGCCAACAGCTGGTGAAAAAAGCCCTTGCTTGCACAACCATTAGTTAACTTCTGAGCTGGAGCCTCTGCAAAGCCACTATTTGGTGCTAAAAACGAGCATCACTGTGGTTCTCCCATGAGGGGAAGTCACTGCTCATGGAGGTCATTTGAAAGATGTCACTGTGGTATGATGTGGGACAAGCCATCCCCATCTTCCCTCTGAATGGCACTGCTGCAGTCCCTCCAAGAGAGACCAGATGGAGAAGGAGCACTAGAAATCACTCTGCAGAAATCTGAGCAGAATTCCCTCTTAACGCCTGCAAAAAACTGGGTTGCTGCATCCTGCATAGAATCCATGGGGTGAACTCTTGGGGTGGTGGACATTCATACGGAAATCAGGAGCTTTGCTGCTGGATGCTCTGGTGCTGCCTGCGTTAGCAGCCTCCTGTGAGATCTGAGCTGTCCCAGCCTGTTCTCAGGCTTCCCAGAGGGTCAGAGATGCACCCTGCCCTCTGCAGTATTGCAAAGGCCACATCGTGTTGCTTTGCTGGAAATGCCCTTGTTCCTCCGTGATCCTTAAAGCTAAAGGGTGTTCAACAGCCTCACTGATTTCTTGCTCAAACTCCATTTTTGTAGACTTCTGCTTATCCCCAAGCCATCTGGAAAGGATTAGCAGCTTTCAATGGATTAATTTTATCTGATTATTGCCATCTACCCCTATGCCACTCATCTACGCTCTTCTCTAGTCTGTGGAGATGAGGACAAGTCCATTGAGTGCTCTTAGACATATCTCGTGCTGAGTCACCCCCTTAAAGCACCTTTCCCTCTCTCTGTTGATCACAGATGGAGCCTAGTGCTCATTTGATGTGGAACAGTTATTATTTTCCTTAAAAATACTACTGCTGTACTATACACTGCTAGAGAGCCAGGCCAGGCAGGGCTATGCCTTGTCTCTGGGGAACAGAAAGCCTTTCCCACAGCATGTTGGTTTACAAGGCAACACAAATATGAGCTACTGCAGAGAGTGGCCCTGTTGAATAATGCTTAAAGCAGAGGGGGATGAAAACCCCTGAGCACAGATGACCTGGAGGCACTTCTGATTGTTGAGAAGAGTAATGAAGCCAAATGTTTCAAAGTTCGACTTCTCCTATTGTATTTTCACTCCTCCACTAACAATGATCCTGCACTTCATCTCTCGGGTTCTGATCTAACAGTGCTTCTGCTTGCCGAAGTCTTGTTTTCCCTTTTGATAGATGTTTCTTTGAAACAACCCTTCTCAATATAAAAACACGTTCCATTTGAGCAGTCACTAAAACTGTCTTAATGTCTCCACTCTTCACTTGAAGAAAAACCCCAGCCCCCGGGAGGTGATTCTCTGCTTACCTAGAGGTAAATACATCTGTGTCAAAACCAGCTTAATTTAATGTCACTTCAGCAATCATTTAACTCTGGTTGGCTGTCAGAAACCATCTCCTTTGCCTTGAATGCTTGCTGTTGCCTTCCCATCGATAACTCCCTAATCTCTAGCAAACCTGCACTTTTTCCCCTTTACTCACTCCTTTCATCAGTCCTTTCTGCTGTTGGCGATTCCCACCATAGTGGGGTCACAGCTGACAGACTACGAAGTGGCACTCATCTTTCAAGGCAGTGTTTTATCATGTGTACTGCTGTCACACTCACACATGCACACACATACATAACCACGCTTCTTGCTGAGGAAGTGTCACCGAGTTGCCCTTTGCTGCCTTTTGCTGGGTTAAGTCTGAAGGTAGAGATGGTTCTTACCACAAAAAGACAAGCAATTGGCATACACATGGGGACAAAATGTTGGGTTTTTTTTCAGTTTGGAAAGAGGGGCAGATGGAAAGAGAGTTCTATGTCCAGAAAATAATTTATTGCAACAAATATGTATTGCAGTGCTTAAATATGAGTGTCCAAGAGAATGAAGGATGTGAATTCTCTACAAGCAGAGAGCAGAACAGCATGTTTTGAAGTAGTCAGAGAAGTTCTGAAGATGCCACAAATGCAATCACCTGTGAAGAGCATGAGAATGTTTAGGCAGGAGACAGTTTATCAATCGATCATCATTTTCATCAACAGCTTTTCATTCCTTGTTCCCATCAATAGGGACATCTCTGAAGGTTCGTTCCGATCAGGACAGACTCCTTGGTACTAGAAAGTTCAGTGTTTGAAGATTGTATGATTAGGGAAATGTACAAATTCAATTTCTTTCAACCAGATTCAATTCTAATCTAATCAGGGAGATAGAGAACTCCAGTGTAATAATGACAAAGAAAATTACTTTGTTTCAGGCCATTTAAATGCCCCTTACCTCAAACACTCCCAACAGAAGAGGCTGTGTTTAGAGTCAGAGACAGGGTATTTGCTTTGAATTCAACAGTAAATGGGCCATTTTCTATATCTAAATTAACATTCTCTCTTTTTGAGAGAGAGAGACACCATTTAAGTCAAATGAGCATTTGTGACATTTAATAAAGCAATTATATCTAAAGGCTAGGGGCTTGAGATAGAATAGAGTGGCTAATGTTGTCTCAGAAAAGCCTCTCGATAAAGGAATGATGCTTCTCTTCAGGCTTCCAATGACCTTGAACAGAGTAAAATTGGTAGTGGAGAGCATCTTCCATCAGCTCTATTTAAGTCAAAACCAGACCTGAATAAAAGCAGTTATTATGTGTTCTTAGGTAGATATTTCAAGAGATCCTAAAGGAATGAGGAGACTTGTTGGCTCCCAGGCTCTGAAGCGTCTGACAGCACCCCCAGAGTGACTGTGCCACCTCTTCCCTTGCTATTGGCTAGCCCCCTTGGTACTGATCACATCACAGGTAGCTTTTATATCTTGAGCTGAGACCCAAGTTGAGCTAGCTAGTTTAAGATAAGTTTAGCTCTATCTGCATAAGCTTCACTTGCTCCTTTGACTTTCTTAATAATGTGATCATGACACTGAACAGTTCAAGAAGGTTGAAGATGGACTTTCAGAATAGGCTGAGCTTTCTGGGAATGGTACTGCTAGTGTTACAGTAATGCCTGGAGTTTCTGAGCAAGGATCCAGGCTCTTAGATCCACAAAGGCATAAGGAGTACATACCTGGAGGCAACATTTCGCAATAGCAACGCATTCGGTACAGCTGCTCTCCTAGAAAGGAATTCCTACCAAGTGCCATTTCAGCAGAGCAGCATCTATGCTGAGAGCTCCTGGAGTGTCTCACTGTGTCCTTGTGCTTGACTCAACAACAACAAAAATCAAGGAGAGGCCAAATTACAAGATCACGTTTGAGAAACTCAACATTCAAGTGACTCGCAGTTGGCTGACAAATCAGTGGTACAGCTGGAAATAAACCCCAAGAGTCATGGCTGCACAACCACTCTTTTCTTGATGTGGCACCGCTTACTGTTAGAGCTATAAAATCCCTTTTGCTGGCCTCAGAAACAGTGGCTCATTTACTTCAGTGCACATTCAAACCCAAATGGGCTGGCACAGCTTCAGAGCAGCCTCATCACAATACACCTCAGTGTCGACTGGAAATACTTCCACGCTCACAACAATATGCATTGTCTTGTAAATTGGTCTGTAGCCAGGGTCAGCGGAGCATTTTCCTTTATACATTGTTAAAGAGAATTTTCTTCTTATGAGAGGTTCTTGACTGACAGGTCTGGAGACTGAAGGCCTTAATTTAAAAGGAGAACAGGGGTAGAATGGCTACAATATGAGCTTTAGTTCTGTTCTAGTGTTTTGTTGGGCCTCAAATCTGGGCTGAATGGAGAAATGCTAAGTATGAGAAACATTTCCCTTTAATTTCTGGCCTTGGCACGTGCTAAAAGATTGGTTAATAGGAAGCTTGCTGTTTTTATGGATGACACTTGGTTTTGATTTCAATCTAGTTTTATATCAGCTGAGGCTTTAGTGACAAGGATCTGTTCTTGTACTTTCTTCTTCCAGCTAATAAAACCCTGGCCAACAATAGTGACCCAGCTGCAAGAAGTTCAGTGCTTTTTCTCTACTCCTATGAAATAAACCCCACTTTCTGCTTCTCTTGGTCTGGCAACCACTAAGGCTGGGAAGCTCAACAGGGAAGGCCATCTTGCATACAACTGCAAGGAGAAAAGATAAGGCCATCATGCCTTCGTGATGACAGTTGAAGCTTTTAGATGGCTCATGCGATGAGAATTTGGTCCTTGAATGAAATTGTTCCTTTTGGCAAGTAGCAGCTAGGCTCACGAATTGACAAAATGGGACAAGATTTTTGCCTGATTTCAGAGAGACTGCCCCAGATTTATCCTATTGCATTATGAAGTCCAAGCAGGCATTTGTGTTTATAAGCAATAACTGCTAGACCAATTCCTGGCAGTCCGTTCCCCCACACAAAGTGCAGTGCAAACACATGGAAATGGTGTCCTGGCCATTAGCAACCTCAATTTTAACTCAAAACTTTGGCAAAACTGGCTTTCCCTGGGTGATCTTGTTACTGTTTGATGACCTGCAGTTTAATCCTGCAAATCCCACCAGCCTGTGGGTACCAGGCTCACCATCAGAGACCCTTTGGCACTTTAGAAGAGCCTGAATCCTTCCTAAGCGCATCCAGAAATGAGTCCCCAGTTACGTGAGATTTCAGAAGCTTCAGTTTGTGATAAAGGAGTGAGTGCTCTTTCCATTAAATTGAATAGAGATTTCTTTTAAAATAACCTTATTCAGTGCCATGAGAAATAATCTTCCAATCATAGGACAATTTAGATCAATAAATATTACCATCATTTCATGACACCAAAAAATCGTTTCAGAAGGAAAAGCAATCCAAAAAAACGGTCTTTTACGTTTTGTGACCTACAAATGAAACCAGACAATCTGTGCATTTGACATAATCATCTATGCTTTATTCCATTCAATTATTTATTAATAAACACAGGCCCCACTGTTGTAATGTAGAACTCCCAAATTATAGACAAAAGTAGGGGCTGCCTGTCTTTCAGGTAATTAAATTCTTGGGTTTTGGTTACAGAGGATTTTATTACTCTCAATAATACCATTTCAAACCAGGAGAGGTTTTTATAAGCTTCATTTGCATGTTGATTTTTTGTAGTAATTATCAGAAAAAGGTCAAATATTTGCTTTATCTATATAATTCAATTTTAGAAATGCCTTTGGGATTCAAATTAACTCCCTTGTAATATCTTCATTGAAAAAGAAGATTAATTATGCTTACAAGAAACCTAATTTGGCTTATCAGACCTTTAATGTTACAGGGATCGTTAATGCATTTAAATTTAGGATTAGTAGAGTGATCTGGTTCCATTATTTTGGTGACTTTAATATTTGTCATTATTTTTATGCATACAGTTTCTTTTCCCTCAAGTGAAATTATAATGTCTATTATAAAGGAAATAAACATTATATATTGACCTTAGTAATTACGCTTCTGGATTTTAAGAGTGCATAAAAAGATGTATTTGTGACTCACATATAAATTCAGCATTCATATGTTAAGTGGTCTTGCAGTGGGAGCAGTGCCAAATTCATCATCATCAGAGGACTTGGCAGGGGCAGGGAGCAGGATTCAGGATAGAATCACAGTGAGGACCCCCAGAAGGAAGAACTGAGCTCCAGCCCCACTGCACACATCTTTTCCCTCTGCCTGCATCCCATGCATCCATGGGGTTGTCTGCTCTGCTGCAGTTAGTCTCACATGAGTTTTAAGTTGCATTAAATTTATTTGGAGCAGAATTCAAGATCTAACAAGTGTTTTTGAGTATACTCTCCATGGACCTGGGTTCACCCCCAAAATACCCCCAAATGCTCAAAAATATCCCAAACCCACCCTGTTTCCTGCACAGTTTTTCCTCCCCTCCATCTATACCACATGCACAGCCCACAAATCTGATTTTGTGGGTGGCTGCAGGGGTTAATTTTTCTGGCTGCATGGGAAAAAGTAGGAGCGTTCCAGTGCTGATACTGCTGTATAAACCTCTAACTGTATTAATAAACACATATCAATGCCCTTCTACCTGCCTTCTTTCTGCCTAAGTTCTGCTGTGGTGGTTGGTGTGGGGATACAATTATTCATGCCATGCTGACTGCCGGGATTTGAGGTTATTTACGCCAGGCTAATTGCTGTGGTATCACAGTGTTCATGCTAAGCTAATCACCATGGCATTGGATTATTTATACTGAGCTCACTGCTGTGGTATTGGGTTATTTGTGTTGAGCTCATTGCTAGGGTATTGTGTTATCATGCTGTGCTCGTAGCTGTGATATCGGGTTATTTATCTTGTGCTTATCCCTGCGATATCTGATTATACTGATTAAACCAGTTGCTCCTTTTGGTAGGCTATTCCAGTGTCTGATCTGGTATCGGAGGGGAAAATTGCCCTTTCTCTGCTCTTCAGATCAGGTTCACATTAATATTTTCTTTTGGTTAACTGTAAAACATCCTGGCAGTGGAACTCCATCAGAGAATATGGATGTAGAGTCCCTTAAGTGGTTTTACAAGCAGAGAAGAGGTGTTAGCACTGTCAAGGATGCCCTCTGCAGTTCCAGCCCCATTTCTGAATTGGCATTTCTGTAGCAGCATGGTGGATGTTATGAGCTTGGTCTCACTGATATATGGACAAAGAGCTCTGATCATTTTATTGAGGCCTGCATGGGATTTACCTTTATTCTGCTGTTCTTTGGCATCAGAACTCCTACAAGCTGTTCCTTTCTTAGAAATAACTGAATTTACTACGTAAGGCCATTACTTTTGTACTTCATTTTGCAATTCATTTGCTGCCAGTTCCAGATCCATCCTTCTTGCTCTGAATGGCATTGCTGTCTTCTGCAGGTGATTTATTCAATTGGTAGAATCCAGTGAGTAAACCAACCACTCCTGGACCTTGCTGATTGGACTTTTGGCCACCCATACAGTGCATAACACAGAACCAGACTTGTTGCCCTAGTAGGACTTGAATCCAGTAGTTGCTTAGAATTGGGATGATTTCAATTTATAAAGTAGCAGGACATCAACATGCTGCTGAAGTATGTGATGCATTAACCCCTTCAGCACTTGAAAATATGGCCAAAACTTTTCGCCCCTTCATTTACAAGGCGTCTTACATCCCATACTGCCTATTTACATTGCATACTAGAGGCAAGATATTTAAATTTGAGTGAGCCCAGTGGTAAGGTACACATTGTCACATGAATTTGCAGTACCAGAGCGTTCAGTGCAGCTGGGGGACAGATGCTCCTCCCCTTTCAGGGCCAGATCTGCCATATTCTCAGCCTTCAGATGCTCTACTCCCTGAGTAATGACTGTGTTACAGTCCCACTTTGTAAGTGATGATCCTTTGGAGGCCTCTCCAAGAGTGACCAAATTGTTACATGCTGGTGTAAGTAGGGACATTTGACATGGTCATTTTTCTCCTCCAGTTCTGCACACACAGCAGTAAGAGGGAACACGCTGTCATTTGCAGTTCCAGGAACAGGGGATGCTCTCTTAGCAAAAGGACTTTGATTTGCTTGCAGGACTGCAACTGCAGTAGGGCTTGCGCCAAGCAGCAGTTGTTCGGGTGTGACTGATGCCTTTAGATACCTGCACAGGTAACACTGGCCCAAAGCACTTTATCTCACCTTAGCCACCAAAAGCCACAAGAACTCTCTTCAGTGTTGTCCTCTCATTGGCTCTGGGAAGCCTCACTGATTAGCCTCAACTAGATGCCTAACTTTGGGAAGAGATGAATTTCATCCCTAGTCTATGTGTCCAAGGTCAGACAGAAGCATTCAAGCCCTGCTATGCTCAGTCGGGGGGGGGGGGGGGGGGGGGGGGGGGGGGGGGGGGGGGGGGGGGG